>CAJFCX010000051.1:0-55842 GCA_904066255.1 Eimeria sp. OTU-X | reverse complement strand
GAAAGTCACGATAGCCAACCGAAATCACAGTTCAACGAAGAATATAATCGTGGATTTCGTCACTACTACAATATGCTGGCAATCGGGGAACGATATAAAAGAACTCATTTGTCAGCCTGCAAAGGCTCTCAAAGAAAAGCAAGGATCCCTGAAGAAACGAAACACAAAATATATCGGGCATAAGCGCCCACCTGCAAAGGAATGCCCTTGGATGCAGGAATATGCTTAGCCGCCACGGAACCCGCGTGGCTTCCAACCTTCCCTGAGCTGATGGTTGTCCCTGTAGACACTGTACGGGTTCCCAAGTACGTCTGTAGACCCGGCGCCTCCCGAAAAGGCAGATCAGTGCCATCCTCCGCAGTGTCAGGAGTAAGCGAACTCGGGCTGTCGTGCCCTAGCTGGCCTTTGCTGGCCGGCATCTTACTTGTCAGTTCATCTGCTGCGCTGGATTCACTTACGCCACTTGCCGGTGGGGAAGACAGCGATGAATCTAGAATATAGTCAAGAAACCACTGGTCAACGTCCCCAACCCGAGTAAACGCATCCTCTGGAGTAACCAAGGTTGCGTTAGGCTTATTATTAGGAGATGTTGTTTTGCTGCCTGTGGCGACGGGTGGTCTCGTAGCATCATTAGGTCCCTGGCTACGGATATGCACTCCTCCATAAGCTTGACGTTCGAAGGAAGACTGGTATTCTTGCAGCGAGTCTGATGTTCCGCCTGGATATGTAGGCACGTTAAACGGCTTCCTGTATCCTTCCAGATGTTTAGTCTCCAGAGTAAGCGAATGAGCATAATCCTTTCCTTGGCCATGAGCTGAGATATGCCGTTGGGGCCCTATATTGCTACTGTGGTGTATCTTGTCATCCGCGTCGTCCGCCGCTGCAGGAGTGAATTGCTGTGTGCCACTGAACTGCTCTGAGGCGCCTCCTGGCGATGACGCTGAGGATGGATCTAGAATGTAGTCAAGAAACCATTGTTCCACCTCACCTCCCATGAAAAAATCCTCTGGTGCAGTTACACTTGTTCGAGACACATCTTCGTTCGATGCTCTCTGACGGCTGCTCAAACCTTCAGAAAATTGATATACCCCAGGGGAGCCACCAGGCCGGTGGAGTGAGGCCACTTGCCAAGACGAGCTCGCTGATTTATCAGGATCACCCTGCAAGCCTCCACTCAAACTGTGCTCCTCCCTTTCAAATAAAGGCCTCTTTGCTTGCTCCGCCCCCTCACCTCGATCATTCGGGCTAGGTTTTCTTTTCCGACTGGCGCTTCCCCTCACGAGTCCTGAGCTGTGGAGGAGTTCCTGGGACCTCGGATATGCATTACCCTTTTCTTTGCTGCCCTTCCCTATTATCTTAAGTAGATCGTTGCACACTTCATCTTCATCACTGCTAGCCAGACGTCGAATTGCTGGAGCCTTCGATTTCAGGAGACCTCTAGAGAGGTGACAAAAGTAGGAAAGCAGGAGGAAGCCCAAAAGAACTGTAACGGCAGTCCTAATTATGATACCCTTGCTACTTCTACTCTGGCGAGCTGAAGGCCAAGGGACACCCTCATTTTTACCAGTTTGTGCAGGGAGCGTATCGGACAACCGAGCAGCGGAATGACGCTGAGCGACTGGGAAGGGAAGCTCCGGAGTCCATCGCGGTATTTGCATTTCACTCTTAACAAAATCGCCTTTCTAACTTTACGGATTGGCCAATCGGAAAAGCGCGACTGGGCACATGATAAGCGCTAGGCCCAATGTACTACTGCGACTATGTGTATCCCCGCCCGTTCGCCGGTGGAAAAGCGAGAAATTGTACACAACCACTGGCCCTCGGGCAGGTGCAGATGGGCAGCATTCTTAATTTCTTCATTGGACTGTTCCACTACTGCAACTCCAATATACTGCACCTTCACACGGAAACGTCTCCTCTTTCACCCACCCCCGACGTCGACCACAAGGGGCGCAGCAGCTGTCGCGGCTCCCTTGATCTAAGACCCAATGTAAATACTATTTATTCCTCTATATCGGCCTCCCTTCTTCCGTAAAATGGCATATTTCTACACAATCTATGTGTTTTTACGAATTCTAGTCGAATTGCGGCCTCCTGCTTTGCGCAGAAGGATCGCTTCCTACCGGTCGCTACAGCGGAGGGTCAAGGGCATGGTGCAACCTCGCTTCAGATTTGTTGAGAACAAAGGAAATGATTAGCGCTTTGTACTTTACGATTGCACTTGAAGGCAATAAATATATATTTTTTCCCAATTTCGAAGGCGTCTATGGTGTATCTTCAAGTCAATGGTATGCTTCATGCATGTACGACGACACGGTCGATAGACTCCGTAAAAGTATAATAGCATTGATTGACCCCTGTGACCCCTGTGAGAGTGGAACTCGGCTAAAGAAATTTGATCGATGAATTGGAGAAGATTATTACGTTCATCATGCCTGTATGTCTGCGTCGTCGGGTTCTGCCTGCAAACGAAACGGGGAGCGATTGCACGAATTGGGTGTGTCGTTTGTGAGCGTGCACTTCAGTTTCCCTAAGATACACAATAGGCACTTTTCTTCTAACGAGTTCATGCCAAAGTTACCTGAGTAATTTGAAACCTTTTTTGCTTGATTACTGAAATGGGCTACTCCGATGCCCACTTAGGAAGGCTGTTAAGTCGATTATACTGCATCACGGCACAATTTGAGAGACAGTGTACCACTGCTGTCGACCGCAGCAGTGATCAGAGCGAATGCTGTACCATTTGTTGCACGGAGGTGGCTTGGCCTCTCATTCAGGACTTAAGGTAGTCAGATATCCGTAGGAGATATAGACTGGCTTTAGAACATTGTCACTTCCTCCCTGGGCCCCAGTCAGCGCACAACGATTTTATCCATATATCTCTCGAAGAGGGATATCAAGCAAACCGGGTAGTGAAATGTGTGGGCACCGTGAAGTGCTATGCCACCTGGTCCATGAGTGCTCTACCTCGAAGAGCACCTACAGCATTGTGCACACACAACATCATGTTGGACCTACCCACAGAGAAGGCCATTTTCGTAGTCATTACCTCCAGCATGAGACACATGCCCAAGAGCTTGAAATACTAGTCAGGTGAAAGAGTTTTTCGGTGGCCAAGCCGGCCCTATGACTTCACAGTGAGTTACATTAGGGTACCACCCCTAGGGTGGTGCGCGAGGCGCTGTCCCGGCGCTCTCCCCTCAGGTACTGTGTTTTGTGAGACAATTCCCGTTTCCTTCCAAAATTGCTTTCATCGTACTCCTTATATATTCATGCGACTGCAGTTGTAGGTAGGTTCAGCAATGAGTGACGTGTGAATTACTATCTCACACATACGGGTGCCGTGTGGTACCACGCAGCACCGAACGCAGATAATCACTCCTTCCATTATACGTTAAAGCTTCGCTGCTTAAGGGAAGAGTTCTTAAAATGAGCGATTACCATCCTCTGACAGGCCGTTGATGGGTCAACACAACAGTGGAGCGAGTGGCTACGGTGGAGGTATAGGATGCGCCCGCCTGGCATGAATCTCAGTAGCAAGGAGGTCGTCAACCCAAGATTCTAGCAGAGCCTCTTGGTTTCTTAATGGATCATGGCGGAGATCTGAATATCTGAATAGTGATTGAATATCTGAATAGTGATTCAACCCTCTGTCGGCGATTACAACAGCTTGTATGCATTAGGGGATAGACTCCCAAAAATGACAAATTTATACGCTGTTCTAGCTCGCTTACAGAGGGTATAAATATGGCAATTAATCACTAATCATGTCTGGGAGCTTTACGGCGAAAACACCCATCAGTTGCTTTCCACGCAGGCAACTCAGTTTCGATTCATTCATACTTTATCCAAAGACGGCAGAAAGATGAGCACCCGAAAAGGTTCGTTGCCCATTGGGTAGGACCTTTTTCTTGGCGGCATAGTGGCCTCTATTGTCGAATTACCCTCACCTTGGAGATGCCATCATGCATTTAATGTTGCCTTTCTAAAACAATTCAGCTAATCACCGAAATACCATCGAACGTAACCCCCAAAGCCCCACTATGGTCTTCGTGAGAAGTCACAACTAGAGGAGACTGAGACCCTTAGCATTCGTGAAGCAATTCGCACGTCTAATCGCCAGAAGGATGTCAACCTGTCTAGGTAGGATTATTTGAGCAAACCAATACCTGGTGAACCTCTAAATGCACTCCATGGCTTGTCGGCAACAATTGCAAGCATGGACATGAACGGAGAGGCTTAAAGTGGGGGCTAGCGTAACTCTCCAGGAATCGTTGCCGTGTCACAACCCTGGAGGCCGGCTCCTCCATTTGTGTGACCTAGCTTCCTTACGCTGCAGATATTGGTTTCAACCCTGCGTACCCCAGCTCTGCTTTTCCCGACATCTTGCGACGTCGACCAGTATGAAAACTCACAGATCACCCGAAAAGGTGAGCATTCTTTCGATGGAGAGGAAAACCAGGCAAGCAACGGAAGACTACAACAGATCACAGGGCGGCGAAGCTCAACGTGCTCAGCACACTCAAAAACGTTCTTCTGCACTACTGCCATATCACCATGTCTCCATTTGTATTGGGAAGCAACTTACTGGCTCGACGCTGGAGGCGGGGATAAACCTACACGAAGTGAGCAGGGCAGCAGAGACAGAAGAAAGTCGGTCGCCCCGACTGGGCAGCAGCAGGAAGTAATTATCAGTCAGTTCGGTCATCTTCAGGGCCAACAAGGGCAGATGAGGGCATGCGTTTCTTCTGCGAGTGAGAAGGTTAGATGTACCATATTCTGAGATGTTGGTGAGTCTTCCATGTTGGCTCATGCACCACTTCCATGCCCTCTTAGGCGAAATGTAAGTAACCGTAAGCCTTACAAGCTGTCGATAGTGTTCATGGTCGCATCGAAGAGGGCCTTTTGGGCGTACGTGTGGCGCTGTTATGTACCATGGTTTGCTTTGATAGTTGCGTGAAGGGGAGTTGCAACTCATGGCTTTCCCTCAGCTCCAGGCACTTGAGCCGCTTCGCTCATGATGCCTGGACTAGAGAGACAGGTTTGCCTCTATTTTGTTATTCTCATCTTAAGTATCTCGGTTAAATTGCGGCTCGCAATAGTCTGCAGATACAATGGGCAATCCCCTTTACAGCCGTAACAACATCGGATGGACTGTCCTAAACAGGTTCACCAGCATCTGACAAACTATGTCAGATGCTAGCAATCATCGGAGAGATTGTATCCGATCAGACAGAGATAGATGGACTTTGGCTGATGTTGGCATGTCTGTGTACCATCGTTTGTCCGTCTGCCCGACACCGGCAATTTTGGCTGCGGAATGACCTCGAGTTTGCATGAAGCTGCACCTTAGACACGCTTCAAAAATAAGCGGAAAATTGTGTTAGCACCCTTGAAACTGTGTCGCACAAGCCTAGCGGTGGATTCATCTGTTCACCCTCCAAGTCGCCGAGGGTACATCGCATCGTGCAGTTGAATCTGACGCACTCCACAGCTAGAGGAAATCCAGCGTCGTGAGCACTGTACGGTAGGTTTAGAGTCTGGAAGGCACGACAGAATCTATAGGAAAATGAAGTTTCAAGCACATTAGATACACTCTGAAAAAGGTTGAAGAATTCTCTTATGCGGGTGCATCCGAGACAAGCCCGCTCGAGCGTGTCCTTGAAGAGGCGGGGGCTGGGCGAAAGTGCATTTGCTTCCCTACAAAGGTGCACAATGTTGGAATTGCAACAGTGGGCAGCACAGTATGAAATTCGAGAATGTTGCTCTTCTGCATATGCCTGGGGGCAACTGGCTAGTGGCATTTTCTCGCTTCTCCATCGGCCCACTATCGGGGATGCATACCCCGGTACTTTATACCAGAGCCTAGCATGCCGTGCAGACGTGTCTTTTGGACCGGTCTCGCCCTGAAGTTAGAAATGAAATTTTGCTTATTGTGAAATGCAAATATCCCCATGCAGTCCGGAACTGTATTTTCCTGGAGCCAGCCTGATAGCGCTGCTCGGTGGTCCGATAGGCTCCCCCCTCAAACTAGCAAAAATGAAAGCGTCGTTTCGCCTTTTGTTCGGCAGAGTAGAAACAGCAAGGCAGTCATAATTAGCACTGTATTCTCAACTCTTCTAGCCCTCGTCCTGCTGGTGTATTTTTGTACCTCGCCACGAGGTCTCTTGAAGTCGAAGGCTCCAGTCATGCGCCGGCTTGCAAACAGCGACGAAGGTGAAATGTGCCTTGACTTGCTTGACCGAATGGAAACAGTCAATGGAAATGCTGGCAAGATATCTTCGATGTCCCAGGCACCATCGCACAACCCGGCAATTCGGAAGGAAAGTGGCAGACGAAACAGGGGACCTAGCCCAGATAACCAAAGTGAAGAAGTAGTGCAGGCAAAGAAGCTCACACTTGAGGAGGATAGGCGGAATCGTATTCCAGTCTTGCCGGAAGATTGTGTCCCCTCGGCAAGTTCGTCTTGGCTGGCGTCTTCTTCCCAACTTCCTCCAGAACCCAAGCATGAATATCATTTCTCTGAAGGATTGCGCAACCATCAACAGGGAACTGGTGGGACTAACAGTTCACCACACACCATAAACATCGACCCAACATTGCATGAAGATGAATCTACAGAATGGTTCACTGTGATAGAGGATATTTTTACGGGAGATGAGCCCGTGGAGCAATGGTTTCTCGATTACATACTCGATCCGACTTTATCGCCAGGAGGCGGCTTGGACCAGATCTATGGCTCGCATGAACTCCCTCACAAGATGGCGGCCAACGCGGTTGACCAATTACCTCCGAGTGGCAGTCCAAGGCCTGAACGTCAGAGTTCGGATGCGCATGCCAAAGAAGGCGATGACCCGCAGCTGCCTGTTCGTGAGGGTCAGGATGTGCAGGTTTACTCGGACCCCCCTGCAGTGCATCCACGAGCAAACGTCGGCCCACCGAAGCTGCAAATGCATCCACTTTCCCTGTTGGTAGAAAACTTTTCAGGGTTACATGGTAGTCCTTCGCAGGTGCGCGATCATGTCTGATATGTTGACCGCTGCCCTTTCAAGGATTTCTGCCATGGCACAAACCCATCGTAGGCTGGCTGATGAGTTGTTGCATGTGCCTCTTAGCTTGCGGGCTTCCACCGACGAAATCGTCGGGAGTGTTTGGACTGTTACTTGAGTTGATCCCCGCGGTATTCTTTGTTGGCTCCTTCACTGCACGTTTTGTTTTGGTTGTTGAAGTTTGTATATTCTTGGCTTCAGGTTCCCCGATTCATTCCTCCCTTTGACAAGTGCATAACAGTATACGAGCCTCAAACTCTCCCGGGTGGATCGCTCCCGTCAAAGAGTCAGGTGCAGACCCCGACGCTTATGCATGGTTTAGTAAGTGCTATCACCCTCCAAACTTGAGGCCAAACTCCATAAGCCATCAGCGCTTAATTGCACTTCCATTTTCGTCCATCTCTCATGCTCTTCTGCTTCTGTTAACTTTTCCGGTTTCACCGCACCAGCTCTCAATTTCCATCTGCCTGTAACTGTGTAGTACTTGACGAGACCACTCAAAAATGTCTAATTACACGCATACTCTCACTCGTATTAGCAGTAAACGCCCATTCCATCTCTTCTTCGATGACCGTATTCTTGTGAATCAGCTTTGCCCTCACCTTTGCGTTTGTGTCTTTGCTTCTTCCGTTTCAAGATTAGTATCGACAACGAATCATTGGGAAAACACCGGTTCTTTCGTTTACCAAAGGCCGATTGTTCGCGCAAGCTTATTCCCTTTAGTATGTCAAGAGTCACCAAGTGTACCCCGCGAGCTAAGCTCCCCCAAACACTGACATCGATCCAGGTATTGTTGACTAAAGAACAACTCCTGCCGAGCGATCTTCAGTCATTAATAATGCTGGCTGAGCAACTGGTTAAGCATGTAAACAATATGGGCTTCTGTATAAATGAAACGGTCCCCACCTGGAAAATGCGCGAACCCCTAATCCGTCGATTTCTAGTAGCGGATGCCCTATGGAGCATTTGTGCAGTGGTTGGATCGCCAATGCAGAAATCGGATTGGTGGAAGCAAGTTATGGACAGGATTCTGTCATTTCCTAAGGTGGAAACATCCCGTAAATATATGGCAAGTAGGTGTTTTCGAGTCATCAACTGGTTGGTTGCTGCGCTGCGTATGTACCGAAACGGAAATCGACCTGCAGCTAGTTGGATAATTCCGCTCAAATGGGAGATATTTTGTTCCCCGCAAGCGCTATCTCTATTTCGTTCAAGTGAATTTGACTTATTTAGAGAAGGAAACCCCTGTTGATGTCTCGTTGGTTGCGTGACACAGCTGATGCTACATTATCAGAAGGAGCGTGCTTGGAACCCGTATGCTGGTCGCGGTCAGCTCTCTTTAATTAATACAGTCTTGCCCAGGCCCTGCTTACTGCCAGCAGGCTTCATATGAAGTCGAAAGGGTGCTGGCAACTTGCACAATCGGGGGCCCAGGACGCCTCTATTGGAAACAACACCAATTGACGAGACTCGACTAGAATGGAAAAGCTCTATTAGGAACAAGGACATCATTTAGATACAGCAGGAAGATGCAATAACCTTTGGCACAGAATCGCCGTCGAAATACTGGCATTGCTCCTGCGTTTGAGACGCTAGTGACCTCTTCAAACTAGATGTTTTTGCAGCATCGTTTCTGCGTCAAAGCAGTGACTCCCTGCTTGACGTACCTATTGTTTATTGGAGGTCTTAACGGCATGCAAGATATAAGTGTGTTGAAGAAGCACGCACTAGAACAATATGGATATCGCGGTAGGGACCCTCAATAGAATTCCACTGTGCTGTTTGGAAGCACGTGAATTAAGTATGCAGACCATCTTTCCGAGCACTTACCGCCTGTAAAAGTAAACAATCTTTTTCCGCATCCTTAGAAGATTCGTGAGGATGTCAACGGACCGTATACTGCGTCAAGTATCCAGAGGAGATGAAGACGAAGCGTGCCAATATTTGCATGTGCCAAAAGCGACGGTCAATGCACATGGTCGCAAGGGTTTTTCATGGTCCCTAGGGTTTCTCGAAGGCGCAGGATAGGTGAGCTTACCTGGCTCACAAAACCTGGACCAAGCCCATACAACCAAGGTGGGGAAAAGGATCAGACCAAGCAACCGTCACTGGAGACACAGTACCTGACTGGTGGAGTGCAAGGCTATTTGGATCATTTACAAAGTTTATCTTCGCATGTGTTGTCTGCCCAGAAGTGCTTCTCCCTGCAAAAATATCGCCCTTCTAGCCGCTTCCACGAAAAAAAACAGCAGACCCCACGGTGGATTCGATATCGCATCGCAGAGGGCTGAGCCTAGCACAGCTTCCCATTTGCTGACGGGCTCCTTTGTATAAGGCTCAACATTTCAGCGGTGCCACTGTGATTACATTATAGCTCCACATTATTGACAGAAGACGGAGTAGAGCAATTCGTGAACGGGCTGACTAGCTAACGCCTACTGGCCCAAATATCAGGTTTCGGCAATTCATGGAAGTGCAGGCGGTGTTTGTTAACCACCTGCTGTGAACAGTCGGTGCAAAGCAGAGTGGAAAGCGGTGGTGGACATTTGCAAGACTGAGCACCGTCGGTGCGAGCATAAATGTCTCCCTACGTGAAAGAGAACACAGAAAGACAAAGGAATATTCATTTTCAGGGACACTAGAGCCTGCTCTAGTGTTTGTTGATAGTCCCGTTACTTGCATTTTGACGAAACCCTCAGCACGTATGTCCTGGTAGGTGCTTTATTTGGCCTAAATCGTTTCTTTTGGCGCTGCAGCCAAGTCGCCAGCGAACCCTAGTGACCTGCTTCTATTCATCCATTTGATTTACGATTCGACCCCTCTAGCAGTTGGCGTTAAGTTTTCCCTAAAATTACTCGCTTCCAACCACGATGGACGTACGGGAATTGTTTCTCGCTCATACCCCTGTGAGACGTCTTCAGGGGTGCGCTCACTAGCGATAAATCAACTTCAGCAGAACCTTTTGCTTTTCGTCACCTGCCTGCGCTCGTTTACGGGTGTCAAGCATTCTGGCATTACCACCAGTAGTCGCTTGTCTCTTGGCCCTTTGCCGTTAAGTCAGGAGGTTGCATGAAGGCATTTTACGGGCTTTCATTGTTATGCGTGCTCCCGTATTGTAACTCCTCGAAAGGCCACCAATCATGTCTGCATGCACCACATCGTCATCGTACACTTCTGCTTTGGGTGCATGGTGTGCTGCGCTATGTGACCTGCTGTTGGGACCTTCGAGTTCTATACCGTTCTTTTGTTTGTGTGGTGCGCTGCATGGTATCGGCAAGGTTGGCATCAGGAGCTGCGTGAACGTTAAAGGCGATGCGTACTTATATCCCGCTGGATTTTCGAAGGGCCAAATGTGTTATCCGAAGAAGAAACATCCCCTGTAGTTCGGTGCCAACTCAGTAGTTGCTAAGGAAAAGTCTCCCTTCTACAGAATATCGGCAGCTCAGTCTTCAACCTATGGTATTGGCAGTCAATTCATTCGATATGAACATCTTCCGAAATATATCCAATTCACCCCCCAGTATACACCAGCCGCTGGGGTGTTGTTCCACCGTAGTGTGCATATGGGGAGTTGTTGTCAGTAAAGATGGAAGTGTAGTGGCGTCGCTTGATACATAATCTGTTGGCAGGTTTCGAATCATATCCCCATCTATGCAAAAGCCAGGGCAGCGTTTGTTTGATATGGGTGCTATTTTTTCCAGTACAGGAGTGGGCAACAGCTAACGCCTCGTTAGGTGAAACCCGCACCGTTCTGCACAAGTGGCCCGTCCATTTCCAAAATTCCAAAATCTGGGGGATTTAGGATGTTTCTGGCGATTTATTGCTAACACTTGCAGGTACAGCAACTTCTGTTGGATGGGCTGAACACAGGAAATCGCACTTCTTGGAGGCATAAAAAGCCCCCTGAATATCTTCATCATAATGTCTTCATCATTCAATAATAATGAGACATCTGAATTTCTCGGGCCTCTTAACACGGATCTGTTACTGTGCTAACAAGTGTTTCAGTGGCACATGCAAGAAATGCCACAAGTTAGCACTAAACCTAAAGAGCACTGAACCTTTATCCAGTTAATAGTATGTCCAGTCTTTTTAATGCTTGGGACACGACTCTAAAACAGCCACACCAGCCAACAGAAAGTTAAAAAAACCGGCAGTTAGCGATGCTGTGGTGCACTGTAGTCTCCGATAAGCATGGTAGGGTGAACACTATCTGCCTGCATTGATAAACTGTGGAGCTCACAATAAAAGGAAATGCAGGGTAAACAAGTTGAAGCTGGCAAAAACCAAGCATCAATAGAGGCGCACATTGCAACAAGGGGTCTAACCTTAAAATTTGGTGAACAGGCGATTTTGCTTTTATCAAGCGAACACGAACTGGAAACGGCTAATTGCACAGCGTCAGGATCAAAATAAACTATCGGATTCAGAGAGATCCCAATGACATGCTCCTGAAGTTTGAACGTATCGGTGTGCATAGAGGGCAGACACATTTGCTTTTACAGCTATTCAATGCTATTCAGTGTGCTAGTGCGAAGCAATGCATCAAGGAGCCTGGGCCTTCCTACTGCAACCTATGCTCTCCTCTGTTGGAAGCTGTGAGAAAAAGTTGGATCTGGAGATGATACATTTATATTGTTTCTGTCGAGAAGCGATCTAGTGCATGCAGGCATATGAATTCACGCTCCTGACGACGACCAGGTAGTGCAGTATGACAACATATTCCCTTCCCAAGAGTGGTTGTAGCTGAAGCTGGCGCTTCCTTTTGGCTAACCATGTTTAAACGATATCTCCATCGGAGGAAACAGAGGGAGGAAACAGAGCTTCCATTCACACAATTCAAACAGCAAAGATGGTGCACCCACAGTATCCACACGAAGCTGCATTCATAATATCCATTGTCGAGAACATGCTTCACTATTACATCGCATCCTGTGTAGTTGAGAAGCGAGCTTCTAGTAATGGATGCGTCGCATGCCGGGTTCAGCGTTGTTCGTTCCCTCCCGCAAAACTCGTGTAACTGGTGAGGTAGTCTGCTGTGTGTCATATACCCACCCAGGTGGAGAAACTACGAAGAAGCCGTACTGCACACAGTATCCTTTCTAGCATGTCAAAGTCAACCCACTACTGCTTTGCCAGAGTCCGACCGAGTATAGTTACCGGCCCGTCAAGCACAAGCAATCCAGCACAAGCAATTCCTGTAAAATAATCTGTTGGCTTCCTTTCCAACTGGTGTGCTTAATGCATCTCACGAATCCCTGCTCCCACGAAGCGTGGCGAAGGTTTCAGGAAGTTGTCGTATGCTAAACAGATATTGCCAACGCAGGTCCCTCCCTTTGTCGCCTCCATGCACCATATCAAACTTTAAGTGCCCTCAGATGTTCTGCTGCCACGGTCAGCCTGCGCTGCGCCTAGGGGTGTGCGCGTGCTTTGCCCTGGGCTTTATTCCGGTTGCTGGTGGCCCTCAGTTGCATCTGCAACAAGAGTTCTGGAAACTTTACTGTGAGAACAGCAGAGTGTTTCAAGCAGGCTTGTCTCCATGAATACTGCAACACAGAAGAATAAGACAAGACATCGTTTATACTTTGTTGGATTTTAGGACATGGGTAATGATTAGTGGGGACAGCTGGTGCATTCGTATTTAACTGTCAGAGGTGATACTTTTGGTTTTCTTAAAGACAAATTTCTGCGAATGGATCCTGCTTATGATGTTTACATTAATGTGAACATCCCCGACCTTCCTTTAAACTCACAGCAACACAAATATTGTTTGGTACACTATGCGCACGTATGCGTACGTGATTGGTGATCTCGTAGAGCATGAACCACAGTGTTGCACAGATGCATTTCCATCACTCAACGAATCCTTTCGAATGGGCTTCTTTGCGTAGACAGCGGTGCGACAGTACAATGCTGAGTCATGTAGAGTCAATATGCCCGCTGAAAACGAACTCCCCGCACCCGTCGGCGTAAAGCAGCTTTTTCGTATCATGCTCTCACTCTACTCTATGCAGCTTACTCTACAGTAAACCATGAATGCTGCCGTCGAATCTAGAGGCTCACGCGATGTAAACCACTCAGAGAATGCACCGGTTTCGCTTGCATTTCTATGCTGCACAAGGCGCGGGCAGCCACACATACTACATATCGGAAGACAGAATCAGTCTTTGTGCGTTGTGCGTGCCGAGCTGTTTCCACCACGTATAGCATGCCTGTGTGGCGCTACAACTGCACTGGCACACGTGCCTTCGACGTCCAGAGGCTTCAGGGTTTACAACAGCTGCAAGTTGCTGCTTCCACTGCTCTCTGGATCTACTGGAACTTGCAATTCTTCCGCATGTCGTTGGTTCCCACGGTATCGAATTTACGCTGCATGTAGCCAGGTATAACACAGTGGTTAGCGATGAACCCTCTTCTGTATTAAGCAACCGCCTGGTGGCAAGTTTCTAGCTGGAAGCTATATACGGTCGGTTGTATGGTGCCCTCATACCTTAAACTCTACTAGTACGTTTGGAGGCAAGAAACTAACCAGGGAAGTAAGAGGAAAATCTATTATCTACTATGAGACGGAAAAACTCTTACGGAGAAACGAAAAAAGTTTTAGATTCACGAAGAGGACTTGCGTCTTCCCTGTTGCCCCCAAAGCTCTGCGGTACAGGCCAATACACACAACTCAAACTCGCTTAAGCCTGCGCCTGCGCCTGCACGGGTCCCTCAAGCTCTTCCTGCACCTCATTCGGTACGGACCAAACCCACAACCGGGCACACTTGTTCCCAATGGGCACCCCTGTGAAGAACATGAGCTCTTGCGGGTCATCGCTGCCTCCTACTGGGCAACACTCTAGATTGTGGTACGCATCTTTGGCAACAGGGGGCTGGCCTCGATCCTCAGGAACGCCTACTGCATTGCGTGCTCTACCCGTCCGGAAGGGTCTAGGCGTGTTCGCTCTAAGTTTTTTCTCACGTATGCCCTGTAATATGGCCTTGTCTGCCGCTGCTATCGTGTCATTGGACATCACTGCCTTTGCATCTCCGGAAAGGCCTAGAGTAACGTGCGCGTAGTGATATGCAGCCATGCATAAGGGCTGCAAACCTGATGCCGGCCTGGATACTTCATGAGGCCCACATGCAGCACAGGAAGGTCCGCATTGCCCGACACCGGCATCGACCTCCCTCGCCGTCGCAGCAAGTTCTAAGCTAACGGGACCATCCACTTGATCTCCCGAGAGAGAATCCCCTAGCAAAATGCTGCTACCTATTGAGACCTGGATGGCGGATGTCTGCGGTCGCGAAGGCTCTGCTAGCGGCAGGACCGGGGAGAGAGGGGTTAATGAAGCACAGGCCAACCCGATATCCGTGAGGAGCAAGTGAGTCACCCGAAATTTGAAATAATGGTTAAGCTGTCTCCGCGATGCCAATACCTCGTAAAGGCGTAGAATACGAGGTGAAACGGAGGAATAAGAGCAAGGGTCCTTGCTGGCGGTATCTCTACAATACACATCATGTGAAGTGGCGCCGAGCTGTCCGTCCAGCCATTCGTTCGCAGCCTCAATCTCTCGGCGGCTTGCCCTTAGCGTGCCTCCCCCCAAGAAAAACGTCGTTGTGTGAAATTTGTCCACGGGCTTGAGGTTCTCGCAAATGTCTACGACGGAAGGCACCCCAGCACCACCTGCATTCTGCGCCGATACTAGTAACTGCTGGGTGAGCGACGTAAGCGCCTCCTTCTCGCCCCCTAGAAAAACGCTGAAGTAAGTCGGAAGCCGTAGTGTTATGTCCATCGTGGGAGGGTCCAACCCCTTGAACGCCACCCTGCCGCTCTCTTCCGTTGCCACTTGGTCTGAGTCGCCTTGAGGCTGCTGCAACCTGACACAGGAAGACACTTTGTCGTGATGGCGCTGTTCTTGTGGTCCATTCTGTCGTTGTGGCTGCTGTTGTTGCAGCTGCTGCTCTATCCTCTGGTGGCTCTGTTGCAGCAGCGGTTCTTCCATCGAAAGAAACAGGCTATCAATATGCTGCAGCAGCTCATTTGCACGATGGCCGATTGTCGCAAGCTGGTTCGCGTGATGCTCTCCCGAAGCTGGACCCTCTGGTGGGAATTGTCTCAGACTTTCCGCGAGAGCCGTGTACAGGACGCGTTGGTTCTTCGGCGGATCCCTGAAGGGCTTAAGGGAGGAAACGGCTGTGAGTAGCAGCTGCTGCTGTTTCTGCAGCTGCTGGTGCTCCTGTTTCTGCTGCTGCTGAGTCGTTAGCATTGTCTGGAGCTGCAGCACGTGAGTTACGTTGGGGTTCCTGCGAAGTAAGTCGTACACGTTGGGCAATCCTCTGAACAAAGAAAGGAATGAGAGGCATATATGCAGAGCCTTCACGTCTTGTTCAATGTCTGGGTCAGAAGCGCCGTCCGAAGAAGCACCGTGCGAGAGGACCTCAAAGGGAGCATGAAGACCTCCTCTTCCACCAGTGAGCGTGGCATGAGCGCCGCGGCACAGCACCCTGTACATACAGATGAGAACCACTTCGATGGACCAAGGGAAGTTCCACGAAATGCGTGCATTGGAGCATCCACTCGGAAGCCTGCAAAGCACGGACGATCTGTCTTGGGCCGCATCAGGAAGAAGCAGCAGAGCTGCAGTTGCAACTTTCACCAGCACCCCACAGCGAGTTAAGACTGCCCACTGGAGCGCATGCAGCAATTTCTCCACCTCTGAAAAGCGGCTTGTTATGGCGTTAGGGGGATGGTTTCTGTCCACAACGACTAAGACACGGAGGGGACGCCAACACTCTGCTGGGGAAGACCCTTCCTTCGTTGACTGCCGCCTTTGTTCCTCTTGTAGGAATCGATTCACAAGAGTTTCGGTCAACTGCACAAAAAAGTCATTGAGAGCATTTTCTAAAAGCCTTTTGCCCTCTGATATTGCAACGTTCATAGTCTTGTCATCCGGATACACAGCGAAAGGGCCACCGGAGTCCCTGTGTACACACGGGGAGCTCAGTCTTGCCGCAGCTGCTGGCCCTGCCCTCAGTGCTTCTTGAAGACACAGCTGGTGAAGCAACCCGGTAGGGGTGTTGTGTCCTAAGGACCTTAACACTTCGCCCGTAAATTCGTCTGAGCTTAAGAAACACACACAGTCAAATACAGACTCCACCGGCTCTGACGGTGTAACTGGTGCCCCTGCAGTTACTGTTGGTGTTGCTGCTGCGGCCATGGTCGCCATCCCTGTTGCAGAAGAGCTTGCTACGGCTGATGTTGCTGCTGTGATCACCCCTGCAACTGGTGTTGTTGCAGACGCGGTCGTCGACGCTGCCTTCATCTTCTTCAGAGATCCCCGAGGGCGCCCCTCCCAAATGACGAGACCTACAAAGAAATGAGACGGAAAAGAACGCATGCGCGAGAGGTAGTGAACTCACCATCGGCACTTAGTAGAGCAAATTCTAAGCCTTGAACTCTCGAATAGAACGTGTCAATCTCACCAGCTACTCCTCCGATGGAGACAGTATTCCTGGACAAGAATTCGTGTCTCAGAGCAGGACGCAGAGCTTCCAGCATCACAGTTGTCTTCCCGCTGCCAGGGAGGCCTACCGGCAGCAGCACAACCACCGAGGCAGCGGGCGATTGTGGCGAAGGTAGCCCTGCAGAGTCAGCTGAAGTGGTCATAACCTGGCAACTGTCTCTAACGAAGCCTGTCTCGGAATGATGGGAGTCGCAGGAAAAGACAGCTGCAGGTGGGGGTCCCAAAGTTGCTGTCTTGTCCTTGTATGCTCGTGGGTCAGAACCTTCGCCTGCGTTGTGCATCACAGCCTTCACTGCAGCAGCAAATTGTTCAACTGCCCGCTGCCAAATCCCCCTCTCCTGAACTCCAGTTCCTCTCGCCACCAGCACAGCAGGGAGCTTCACAATGGTTCGACGGGGATCCGAAGTAGCAGCTTCAGCCCGCAAATGTGCCTGAGAGCTACTACATTTAGTGTCCAACATGTTCCTGTTGCAACACTTCGAAGCCAAAGCAAGAATGCCTTCAGCGACGGCTCTGCTTCCTGCTTGTAATATGGCTTTCCCCACAGCAGTTTCCGCCACGAGGTAGCGTGTTGCACCTTGTGAGGACGCATTACCTAGTTCCCTCTCAAAAGCAAAACCATAAAGCCCTTCAATGGCACCACTTTGGTTGACTAAGGCTACGCCTCGCCAACTATCGTGCAGCTCTCGCTGCTGCTCGTGCGTCTGCAGCTGCTGCAGCTGGTGAAGTCTCTCGGAACAGACACAGCTACCGTGCTCATCGAGACCCCACAGCACAACCAGCGATGCAGAAAGACAACTATCTGCGGTGGCGGCGGAGGCAGCTATCGCTTCACGGGCGCCACCAGGACAGCTGCTTCTGGAATCAAGAAGGCAGCAGCAACAGCATCCAGCAGCGCACGCCCTGTGACGCAACAGCAAGCGGCAGTCATGATTAAGGCACACTTGCTGTAGTTCATAAAACTGATAAGCAGTCAACAGCAAAGGAGGAACCACAAGGTACGCGGTTACTCGCTGCTGGTTCAATCGCGGTTTCGGAGCCAAAACGGCGGCACCCGCCCCTTTGAGGTCTGCCATCCTGACAATAACGAATGGATGCCTAACCCTCCTGTCGCTGCTGCTGTTTACTCGTTGCATGCGAGTCAGCAGCTCCTGCGGAGGGGCACTCCACATCTGAGGAATACCCACGACCTCAGCGAATTCTTTGCTGTCCTCCATAAAGTCCAAAAACCTCTTGTCAACATAAGCCATCAGGAACTGAATAAGAGGAGCCCCAGTGTCTCTCTCCTTCCTCGTAGCCGGCATGCAGATTAGATCCCGAAGATAGTCTATGTCTTTCAAGTATTTCTGTAGCTCCACGCCCCTGCCGTTGCACTCTCCCACCCGTCCCTTCTGTTGTATCTGTAGCAACGGAGGCTGTGGACTCTGTTGCTTTTGCCAGAGGAGAGATACGTGCTGCGGATCTGGGAGGCATCGCAGTGCCAACAGCAGCGATGCAGCAAGCGAGCAGCTAAATGCCACCGCCTTCCTGAAAGAAGAATTCTCCCACAGTACGAGACGGTCCAACTCTTGCTTATGCAGACTCAGCTGCTGCAGCAGCACCCCCTGCTTCCGTGTGGACTGCCGCTTTACAATTTCTTCGAGAGGAGGACGCAGGGTATGCTGAGGCACGAAAGATTTGAGCATACCATAAAAGCGACTCAGTTCCCCCTCCAGCGCACTGCACCAGTACATTCCAACAGTCCGAGCCATCTGGACACGGCGAGATGCTTCTGCTTCAGCTGATGTTGCATCGGCTGATATGCCGGCAGTTAACCCCGCCTCGTTTTCGTGTGCGCAGGCAGCCGCAGACGCAGCTTTGGCGGGAACATCAAGTGCCTCCAGAACAAAATCAGCGAACATTTGATGCCCCTCTGGGTCGGATGGCTGTTCTGCAGCAGCTGCTGCCGCTGCTTCCCAGAAACAGCAACTTTGTATCAAGCGTTTCATACGCTCCCTTATCTTCCTGCGCATTTGGTAGAATGTGGTTTTGGTCTTGGCGAGAGCCACAACAACAGACTCTCCCTGAGAGCAGCTGCCACCGTCTATGGTGTTGCTTCTAGCAATGCTGTTGCTGCCACCACTGCTGCTGTTGTCGCTTTTGTTGCCAACGCTGCTTCTGCATCTGCAGAAATACAGGACAAGCCCTTCAGTCTCGAATGGAGACGGCAAGTCTTTCTCATGCTCGAGTTGACGCAGCTGCAGCAGCAGCTCAATGGGGGACGAAGCCTGCAGGCGTGCAGCTACTCGTGCTGTCTCGAGACCCAGAGACTCAAGAAGCGGCAGCGCTACGCCTGGGCTGAGGCAAGGAGGTGCACAAAAGGGCGTGCTAACGGAATCCGACTTGTGGGGCACCAGCGCAAAAAAAGTCAATCTCCCCGTTCGTGTCTCTGCGTGTCCCTGCCGCTGCTCCTCCTGCTCAAAACGTTGTTTCTGCTCCTGTTGCTGGAGACGGTGCTGCCGCGTGGGTGCACGGACGATGTGCTGTGTCTCCTCAGTGTCGATCAGCTCGCCTACCAGAGTATTGCTCTGCAACAGTGCCTGCAGCTTCTCGACCTGTGTGCAGCCTCCACCGAGCACAAGCCACAAACTGTAGATTCTAAACGGAAAACCCTAGGCTGTGAATCACCTCATCCCTGAGCTCCTCTCAAAGTAAATTCGGGTCACCGACCTGAGAGCCCAAGTACGTGAACAGCTAGGTGTGGGGCCGCTGGCACTGGGAACGGAGACGAGAGCTATCTTAACCTGGTGATCAGGAACTACAGCGTCGTGTACTGATGGATGGCGTACCTGTTCTCCTGTCAGGTTCTTCAGCAGGCGCTGCCAGGCATCAGCGACCCGCAAGGCATATTGTTCTCGCCAAGGTTCTTTTTGTCCGTCAGGGGGAAAGGAGTGTGACACCACGCGATCGAAGCCAAGCGGCCTCAGCAGCTGGAAAGCCTGCCGCTGCGTCTGCTGCTGCTGCTGCATACTGGTCCGCTGCTGTTGCAGGTGAGATGCTCCCTGCAGTACTTCCGCTGCCAGCCGTTGCTGATGAGATGAGTCTCTCCGCGCCGCGTCACCTCGAGACGCACTCGTCCCCGGCATAGTGTACTTGCAGCTGCTGGCGACAGCAGCAACAGCTGGAAGGAGGAGGCACACATTCTTGCTGCAGCATGCCCACGCCTTAAGTTGGCTGCAGAAGGATATATGAGCAGCCTCTCCATTTAACTTCTCTAAGGCCCACACTTCCACCATGCCTCCACTGATGCTTCTGATGCAGCTGCTGCCGCTAGTGCTAATGCTACTTGCTGCATCCTTGCTCATACTGGGAGGAGCGAAGCACCGCAAGAGAGATCGCGACAATTGATGCGCCCACAGCAGTACCTCATCACTCTTCCCCTTGCAAATGTCAAAAGCATTGCAGACGGTAGCCCCTTTCTTTTGCGTCAGCGGCTGCTTTCCCACTTGTCCCTGTTGGTGTTGCTGCACCTTTTTTTTCACTCGGAGTTTCTGCTGCTGCTGTTGGTCCTCTATTCCCGCTTTCACCTCTGGAAGTTGGCGGTTCAGGTGTTCCACAAGGTGCCGCTCCTGCTTTTGTTGTTGCTCTTGCTGTTGCTCCTTTTGTTGCTGGTGCTGTTTCCCTTGCTCTACTTGTTGTTGTTGCTGCTGTTGCGAGAGGGCCTGCAGAAAATAACAAGCGAGCGACTCCCAATCGAGATCAAAAAACTTGGGGAGGCCTCGCCGCACCAACACATACGGCGACTGCACCTGAACATGTTGCTCTGGTTGCTCCTGTGCTTGATGTTGATGCTCCTGTTGCCCTTGTCTGGACACGTCTGTGAACTCCAAAAGGGTTAGCCCCCGCCCCAGAAGTCTTCTAAGCTCTGGGCAGGCGCAGAGCAGCCGATTTTCCAAATGCTTGTCTTGTACAGACACGTCAAGAAGTTCTACTCGGTTGCTGCTGCTCGTGCTGCCGTTGGTGTTGTTCATGCAACTGTTGCTGCTGATGCAGTTCCCAACGATCTCACTGATCGCCTCTCCAGGGGCGCGAATGGATACTGCGTCTGAGGCATCACCTGCAGGTGAAGCAGCTGATTCCACTGGCGCTGTTATTGGTACTAGTACTACCTCCGTAACGGGATGCCGCACGACCATGAGCGTTGATGGCCTCACCGTCATATTCCCCAGCTTCTCCCTGGCAAGAGGAAGGGCTTCAGCAGCAGCAGCGCAGGATGCTGCGGCTACAAGCTGTTGCTGCTCTTTTTGCATTTGCCTCGCCAGTTCCTCCACGAGCAGTTCAACCTCCGCCGATCCTGGGCAGCTAGATCGGGTCCCCCCCAACTGACTTTCTGTAGAGGGAGCCTCATGGCCATCGTTTTGTTTCTCCATGTGGCTCTGTTCACCCTGCAGTATCCTTCCAGACTCTCTATAGTGAATAGCTCTATCCCACGGCTGTTGCTGTAGTGGTACGTAGTGAACGGACACTACAATAGGCTCCCCACTGAGTCTCTGGCGAGTGAATTTGTCATAGTGCACAATATGAAGAATATTTAGTACTAGATAGGGAGTTCTTAGACCACAACTATGGTCGAATGGGTAACTCTTGCTTACAGCCCCTAGGACTGCGGGCTGGCTAACCCGCGACGCTTGCCTCCTGAGGTGCGCGGTACTTCGTCTCTGTTTGGGAAACGGACATTAAATAAACCTGGTTTTTGAATCTTTAATAGTCGAAGAATTGTATTTTACGCTTTCTAGATGGATATACGTAGCGACAGGAGTTAAATAAGAGGTGTTCACCTATGCTGCGTAGCCTAGGAATTCACGTACCGTCAGCTGGGTGAGTGGGCTGTTCACTACAGTGCAGGCACTACAACAGGCTGTCCGTTGATCATCTCGGGGCCCATATCTCTAGAAATTCCACAATATACGGAATATTTATTTTTTAATAGAGAACATTTAGCCCGTAGTGGTGGCAAATTGGGCAACAATTGCCCCCAGCCCTTTGGGTTTGGGGCTTGCATGATTGCGAAGGCTCGGTCCTTAGGGGGTCAGGCGCCGGGCAGTTCCTTCCTTTGTATAAAGTCAAAAGTCCAGTTCCGGCGTTTAAGTGTTCTAAGATTGTTGTTTGTTAATTTAGAATTGTGGCTAACCGCTCTACGAGAGCTCGCAGCCCTAGGGTTTGGGGCTTGCTGGGCCGCTGAGGCACTGAGGGGGACAGGCAAAAGTCCCTTCCTTCCTTTCTGTCTTTATATATATACATATATATATATACTGATTAAATATATCCAATCGCTTATTTTGGATGAGTTACGCTGATTTCGCCGACAGATACTTACTGTGCAGTGAAGTGGTGCTGTACATAACGGAGTAACAGTGGTGGGTGCCAGCTGTTCACTACACACTCCATGTACGCTACACACATACTCATGTGCACACTCGATGTCTATAGCCAGATTCAGAGAATTCTCTCTAAAATACCGTAAATTACCAAATAACACACATATACCCAAATCCACTCATCCACTGCATATGTGGAGGGGAGAGCAGGAACTGGTCGTTGCCTGCCCCCGCAGGGGTCAACGCCTCAGCAGCCGAGCGAGCCAAAAACCCTGTGGGCCGTGGGATCTCGTAACGGAGTTAGCCACAATTCTGGTTCGAATGACTCTTATTAAATACAAATATTGCATCATATTGCGTTCTTCGCAGAAATACTAGTGGCTTATGGGAGAGCACATTGTAGTGCCCGTGCACTACACTTTCCGTGCACAGCAACACCCTGCCATGTTATTTGGTCTTACGATGGGGAAAATGGTTCTTCGACTGATCACGAGATTGGTGGTGTCTTGTTTTCAGTTAAACTGTGTATTGAGAAACTGAAACGTATGTGGTTAGTGCTCTGCACCTGCACGATGCGCCACAATCGAACCCTTCGAGCATGCAAGTCGGGACGGTCCGGGCTTCCAGCCAAATCGCCCTTGAAGGGCCACAAGGGGTATTCATATCACTACCTGGTGATCTTTCTGCAAAAAATAGTTGTTTATTTGAAACAATTCAAACTAAGCCTGCCAGTGTGTGTTAGGTGCACCGGCAGATCCCCGTTGCTGGCCTCCTGCTATCGTGGAACCGTCACGATAGCTGGTTTGGACAAGCTTACCGGACTGTTGAATGTGCTGAAGACAGTCCAATCCCAACAAACAATCCAGGCGAGTTGAACAATTGCGCCAGGAGTGGCAACTTACTTTCTAATACACACAATTCCAAAGTTCTCAGCTGGTCAGCTAGCCAGAAGTTACCTATACGAATATGTGGAATGCAGGGGAAGCTGTGGCTGTGCATTTTTATCTGTGCCGGTATAACTAATGTGCGTATGTAGTATTGTAAGCCCTTATTGCATGTAGAATCCAGCCAAAGCCCTTGATCGTACGCAGAATTCGTCGTGAGCTGGCATGTAGCCAAAAACTGGGTAAGAATCACTAAAAAGAACGCATGAGCTCCCCTCCAATCTTCAGTCATACTAGGCGCTACGACATAAGGCTTTTCCGCTGATGCAATATCAGCTGGCCGGACGGGAGTGGCCATCGCTAGAATAGTTTTTTATTTTATTTCTGTTGCTAGTGGATTACTAGGTATGCACCATGCTGCAACTAGTGCCAAGGGGGGCCCTTGGCAAGCTGGTCAAAGGGATGTTTTAGATTCAGGCGCCTTGAGATAATCTATAACGTGCGCTGCTCAAATTGGAGCTGCCAGGGGACCCCTAGGGGCAAGAACAACCAAAACCCCTTAAGGCTGCTTGCATTAATATTGTGGACAATTGTGTGGTGCTCTTTTTCCTATGGCACTAAGTGGGAAGCAGGCACGCATTTAAACTATTTATAAGTTATGTGCTACTGATTACTCGTCCAAGTTTACTCGAAGTGCACAGGGTAACGCAGGACAGAGCGTACTAAACAACACTCCTGGGCAATTGTTCGAAAAGGAGCTTCTTTCCCTTGCAGATTCCGCTCGGACTATGAGCTGCTTCTGATGGTGCCTTCTCTCCCTTCTGCTTCTGCATTTCTCCTGGAGGAATCTGAACAGGTACCTTGCGCGCACAATTGGACGGACGCACACGCGGCGAAAACGTCACCGTTGAGAACAGTTTAGCCAGCGTAGACGCAAACGGCAGGGTGGCTTCCCTCTAATCCTCCTGCGAGGAAACGCAGTATCGAGCCCGTCGTTGCTACTGCGGCAGTAGTAGCACATGATGCTCACAGCTAGGCAGACCTGATGCCGGAACTGTCAGTACTTGTAGCTCTTGTTTGGAAGTTACGCTGTCCATACGATGTGTCCATCTTTTGCGTTGACAGCATGTGTCCGGCAATCGAAACATTCAACAAAAGGCTACCACCAACACTGGAGTTTCATTCAAACCTTGCGCACCCGGGTCTCCTTGTGCTCCACCCAGACGAATGCCCCTGCTGGTGCTGTTGCCCCTGCAAGGAGAAACTGGGCTGTACGTACAGCTCCTGCTGCAGTTGCTGCTGCGGCTTGTCCCGCAACTTCTGGAGAAGTTGCCGTCTCGAGTAAGTTCATCTGAAGAATTCCCAAACAGCCTGTGGCCTGGTAGCGAAGCCCTGCTCGGACCAGGAAACTGTGCCTGTTGCACTGCTCCCCACGTGGGTCTTCGTCTGGGGCTCTGTTTGCATGTTGCGCTCCCTTCAGAAACGACTCTGCTGCAGCTTACATAACTGAGCCTTGCTGTCTCGTCCATCTTTTAGTGCGATCTCACCGAGGTGCGGCAGAAGATAGTGCTTTGGGAAACTTGACAAGGAGCCTGCAACGCACTTTGCAGAGGCCGTGCAGCGCTTCTTTTACTCGCCACTGACAGGACTTTGGGGCCGCGTCCTACAAAGTGCATTAAGGTTTGCACGGTACCGGTTTCACAAGCTAGAGGGTTTCTAATGGAAAAGTCAAGTTGCATCTCCGTAATGGTAAGAGCACAGGGAATTCAAAATGAAAGGGACGATGCAAGCATTGGAGATGAGAAGCCCTGCCGGGACAGCTTTACACCAAAGGCTGCTTCACTGACTGCTTGCCTTCTCGCCGCAATGGAGAGTTTACACTCCATGAGCTTGGCTTCTGTGCCCCTCGCGTGGGTTTCAGCGCTTCTACATCCATCTACCCAATCTGAAGTTACGGCCCCTGCCCGGGAACAGCATAAAGCTTTCCCGCGCAACCCGAAACGAGGCGAGCCGCATCCGAATCAGAGGTTAGGGAGAGCTTGTGGCAGTAATGCAGCAAGGCGATAGGTAGAAGGGTAGAACATAGATCCCCTTGGTGCGCGGGGCTTGACGGGAGACAGTGCAGGCTCCAGGGCCTCACGTGCGGCTCCCCGGTGGGCGGAAAGCCCCACAGGAGAAGCAGGCACCGTTTCTCGAAAACCCCCTTCCACTGAACGCTGCTGCAGATTTGTCGATATTGTGGAGGAAGACATGGCTGCAGCAACACACGCCAACCAGCACCCCGCAAGCTGCAACAACAACAGGAACACTGTTAGCACCGGGAATAAACGCGCAGAACCAACAACACTGGCGTGGTACGTGCTTGATGGACAGCAGCTGCAACAGCAGAACCGTAAGACATACAAGAAAACGAGCAATAAGTGCAACGGCAGCAGCAGCAACAACAGTAACCGCAGTAGTACGGTCAAGTTACTCGAGCGTTGGCTTTCCGCTCCTACTGGAGTGATATGCGTTTCCGAGTCATCTTCCTTTTGCAGCCCGAAGGGATCGAAGTCCACAGCAATCGTGGAGTACTCATCTGCATCATTTGTGGCCGTGCCTTCTTCACGACTTATCGGGGGTTGGAGAAAAGTGTTATCCTCTGCAGCGGCTACAGGTGCCACTTCTGATACCGGCGGCGCCTCATGGGCAGGCCCAGAGCAGTACCTCAAGGCCTTAAAAAAGTCTTGCACGCATGGCAGGTCGATGCTTCTGGCTAGAGTGCTGTTTTCTGCAGCGCCCCCGCAGCTTTTCTGCTCCACTGCAGGGGCGTCTTCTGGTTTAAATCCGTTGGAGGTGTGTGTGGTGTCTCGCAGTTCATCTTCTGCCTCGCTCGTGACTCTTGTGGTGTTGTAGGCCAAGAGAAACAGAAGTTCTTCACTGCTTATATGTTTCAACAACGCCTGTCTCATTATGGAGTTTTGCCGCATCAGTTCAAAGACCTTCTTCTGAAGGTTCGCCTCCAAGCTCTCATCAGGTGTCAGGCCTGTATCCCGACGGTGGTCCCTGTGGGGACACTCCTCCCGTGCGGAACACTGAACGAAAGGCGACTGGCAGAGTGGCTGGGGCATGCTCTCACTTGGATGACACGGAGACGGCACCTCTGGAGGGCAGCTCCCTGGACTGAAGTTGCTGTCATGCGTGGCCTGCTGACTGTCCCTCGGCGTTTGCGGACCCTCTTCAGGACTTGGAACAGCCTGCTTCGCGCCGCCCGGAACTGCTGATTCCCTCTGGGTTTTCCCTCTTGGTGTGCTCTTGCTGCTGAGAGCCCGAGGTTGAGGGGTTTTGCTGTCCCCCAACGAGCCCCGCTTATCTCCTGTTGGCGACGTAGGGGAACGTCGCATCTGCTGAGCCCCCAGGCGTTCCCCCTGGGCCTCCTCCGACCGTTTCTACAGAGCCGCAAGCAGCACAACTGAAAGAGACGTTGTGATCAACCACACACTCTGAAGAGGAGAAGGCGGCTGTTGTCTTGCCCGTGCTTGCGGCAGTTGCGGCATCCTGCTGAGGGCTTAAGTATTCTCAGCCTTGCTTACCAATCTCCTAGGGACCTTTGCCTGGGCCATATTGCTCAGTAGAAGCTGCCCAGTGCCATCGGCACTCCTGCCATGTCTTCTGGAAGAAGGCCGCAAAAGGGGTCTCCCCAAGCCTAACGGCGGGCTTGTCTCCAGTGGCATCCCCCTGTACATCCGCCCAAGAACAATAAGGACCTCAGTCCGTACAGGATCGACGCAGAGGGCGAATCGTGGAGATGTTATGGCAAAACAGGACAGTCACACATGATTATCTACGAATCAATAGGCGGTGCAATCTTGAAACCTGGGACAGAGGATGTTGCAGGTGCTAAAGCGGCCTGGGGTTTTATTTTAGGGAGGGGGGGAAGGGGGGTAGAGAGCCTTCCCCACAAGGGAAGTCAAGCACAGACAGGAGAATAGTGAGGTTAAAAAGAAGTTGGTAGATTCGGGGAGTCGTAAAATAGGAAGAAAGGAGGACAGAGAGAATTCCCCAGGTTCCGCAAAGCCGCTAGCGGACGGACCAGTGGCCCACACCACCAAGTCTCACCAGGCTCCGAAGAGGCCCGTTGTACTCTCAGATACGGAACCAAAGCTGTTGATATTCGCTTAACAGTGCTGATTCAGCTCACAAGATGTAATTCGGTTGAAAATATGCACTCCGCTGCAGTATAGGCGTAGCTGCAAGTCGGCTACCGTCTCGAGCTGCCAGTATTATGAGGGCAGAGCAGCAGCACCGGGAATTGCAAGCAACCCTCATCCTTCTCTTCTACATGGGCATATTTGCTCTTCATTACATTGCAGTAGACGATGCTGTCGTTAATTGCAAACAATACAGCGGCAGGATTCCCCTCGATACCGTGGCCATCGGTGAAGAAGCAACACGGAATCGGCTATCTGTTAGAAGTAGAAAGCTAATGCCTCTCATAAGGTGTACAGAACAAATAAGCAATTGAAGCTTTACAACAAAGTTTCGTAGGCACTCATCCCGGAGGGGATATAATTGCGGAAAACCCGCCTTCTCCTGTGTTCGGTCTGACGGCCCCTCCCGGCAATCCTCAATGCGAACTCTCGCATGAGAATGGCTTTTTGCAGTGTTACCTAGCTTGTACACACAAGTGAAATTCGGGTGGATGAGATGAAAGTTGCACCGCTACAAACGACAACACTGGCAAAGTGAGCTACAGATTGCCGTATTACAGCTGTTCTTGCACCCGCGCTAGTGACGTCCGTTGAGAAGAAACAACGGCAGAAGAGAAACCATCATGTAGTAGCGTGTTTGTTGTTGTGGAGTTGACAAATGCGGGCCTGTTGCTTCTTGGTGCACGTAGGGCGGATGCACCACGAGCGCTGCCATACGCGAGAAATGGTGGCACAAGCTGCAGCTTCTGCCGTATGAAGTTGCACCAGCAGCGGCAGAAGGTGGTGAGTCTGTAGGAAATATAGGGAAGGTCGCCCTTTTAGGCGCACAGCAGCGGCAAGCCTCATGGAGTCAAGCTATGGAGCTGGAGCGAGCCGTTGAGATGCTCATTCGTTGTTTGTTGGTTGCGTAGTATTTGAAGTTCATTATGCTCTTACCCTAGAAGCAAGACTTGGGAGACTCCTGCACTTGCAGGGGCTGCACTTGTGCCTGTGGGTCTTAAGAGTTTGACGAGTAAAGGGATTCGGCTATGGAGGACTAGAACACAGCAACAACAACCGCTGCATTTTTTGTTTCCTGTTGTTGCAAACGAAAGCTAACAGCTGCACTTCTGAGTTGTAGCAACCGAGCAGCTGTACTGACCTTTGGTGGGGCAGCAGCACGTCCAGCATCAGCTGCAGTTTCCGCAGAAGTAGCAACTTCCCGCCCCAACAGAGATTCGCAACTCCCTGAAGCAGTGGGGGCTACGACACGCAAGGCAGAGCTGTCCATGTGTTACAGCTTTTAATAAAGGAAACAACACGCGCAGAGGCAGTAGGCAACTGTGGTGGTTGCTGGGGATGCAGAGGTAGCACAAGTGAGGATCGTCCGGTTCTGTGCATTTCTTCGAGAAAATGCAGCATCAGCAAAGCTTATGAACGCTGAAAACCCAACAGACCACAGGATAGGCTAATACGGGCGCCGATACTGCGGAGAGCAGGGCTTACTCCCCACACAATCTTGGGTGGCTGCTTAGGCCTGCACTTGCTGTAAGCCATATCCTGTGAACCACTGGTCTCCCTATGTAGTTGTGTCACGACCCATTTTTCGTTTCAGGCATGACAAGGTTTCTGTGTGCACTTCCAAGAGACACCCACGCGCGCAGCACTGGCGTTGTCACCAAATGCACTCACGGAGAGACCGCAACAGCAGCAGCAACAATCGCAGCAGCACCTGCTACTGCTTTGAATTCAGGACCCTTTTCATTCGGCCTCTAGTAATCGCCACGTTTTCAATCAGCACTGCGCCGGAATACAACGAGAGACGCGGGGCAATCGCTACGGGATGCCTCTCTGCCTGTGGGAGCACGGAAGCTTGGCTGCGCGAAAAAAACAACCAAAGTTCCATATAAAGTTTGTTGTTTCCACTGTGTTTGCTCACCTTTTTCGCCACCCGTACACCGCGGCATCTCCCAGCCCCGCAGGTGACTTCCCAGACTGTAGCTGCTGCGGACTGCAAACCCCTCTTTTTGGTTTATAGGTTCACAGGTATGCAGCGTATCATCCCAAGGACACCGGAATTACCGGGCTCGAGGACCGGAGAGGAGCAGTAAACAGGAAAGGAACCCACCCCCGTCTACTCAAGGTGACAGGGGGTGCCCAGCGATAGTAGAGAAATTTAAAAAGCCACCTCTCCATATGTCTCAAATGCTGGATGGAAGATATTCACCTAAAATGTCGAATAGTGTATTTTCACACTCAAAAGCAAACGAACAAGAAACCCGGACACAGCCGCAAGATGCACGCCGACGCCTGCAGCTGCTGCAACAACCACCCCAGGGACACAAGGCCAGGAGCTAGGGTTTTTTCACATAACTCTCTTCGGGCTTCTCCGCGACAAAATGAGCAGCATCTTTATTTTGGTGGCTCTCGTGAAATAAAGGGTAGGAGGAGCGGCAGTTGGCTCGGTGGAACCAGCAACTGTCCTTGCAACTACTGCACTGCCCAGGACACAGCAGAAGCAGCAGAACCGACGAAGCGGCTTTTGCTACTGTCACTGCTGGCTCGTGCTGGGCTTGTAGCGGCTGCTGCTGTAGGTTAACTTCGTGGGATGAGGGAGGACACAGCAGCAGCAGTATTGTTTTGGTGTTATCAAGCAACGGCGCCGCAGCAGCAGCCGGCAGCAACAACACCAGCGCCTCGTTGCTGCAACGCAGCAGCAGCAGCAGCGGTAGCGACGGCTTTTTTGGCTGAAACACAGCAGAGTATACATACACTCAAACAAACTAGCCCAAAGAGGATCTTTTTTGTATCCTCTTCTCCTTCACTCCTCGTCCTCTCTGCTTCCTCCTGCTGCCTCGTGGCAGCAGCAGCTGCAGCTGCTGCGCCCGGAGCAGCAGCAGCATACCTTTTAAGAAGCTTATCGAAAGGCTTCATCTAAGCTAAAAACGACACAACGCACCTCCAAGGTGACTATTTCTGTCGTTTAAGGGGCCGGAGTCCTCCGGCTCGCCGTGCTGTGGCCTCGCAGCAGCAGCAGCAGCAACCGCTGCCGTTGCTGCTGTCCATTTTCCGCTCTGAAATATAGCGCGGTATTCGTTTCAATCCTATATCTGGCTTTTTCCTGAATCGTAGGCCATACTTTCTGACGATTGTTCACGGCTACTGCTGCTCCAGGTGCCTGGGGGGGGGGTCGAGAGCGCGGTTGTTCTCCGACGGAAACCAGCAGCAACAAGGCGCTTCCTACTGTTGCTCTTGCTGGTGCTACAGGTGCCGTTGCAGCGCTGTACTAGGACTTGAATAAAGGGGACCAAAGCAGCAGCAGCAGCAGCACCCGAGGTTAATCCTCCCTCCTCGGCGCAGTGCGTTCAGAGCAGCACTGGAGCAGCAGCACCACCAAGCTCTGCAGTAGCAGCATCAGCATCACCCAGGGCTGCGGCAGCAGCAGGAGGAGGAGCCTCTCTACATTCGGGATCGAAGAAAGCACATGAAACGTGTGTGATCGCAGCAATCGCAGCACCATCGGGGACAGTGGAGGCGCCGGCAGCGTCACGCGTTCACGCGCATCAAATGGCGGGTACATCCGCAGATCCCGTGGCCTGCGTAGAGCAGGGGTCAGGAGCGGGTGCTTCACAGCGGCAGCAACAGCAGCAGGATCAAGGAATAGTTGCTTCCTCTGATGCTGCGTCTCTCAGTGCTGCTGAGGAGGAGGATGAACAGAAGCAGCAAACAGAACAGAGCCGGAAACCCTCACAGAGAAGTGGAGACAACTCAAAGCGGCAATCGGTAAATGGCTGGGGTGCCAGGTCTCCGTCGGCAGAGGAACAGCATCGGCACCAGCAGCGGCAGGGGGAAGCAGGAGGAAGAGCAGAAGCTTCTGATTCAACGGAAAGAGAAAACGGCGCCGAAGCGACAGGTGTGTCTGAGGTGGCCCTGGGTGAGCTCTCTGGAGGGCTTCCTTCACTTGCAGCATTTTTGGCGGGACAAGCAAATTTAAAGGCCTTGAGTCCCTCGGAGGCTGTGTCTAAAGGGGATGAGAGTCTCCAGGAGAAGGGAGAAGAGCCATCTGAGAGAGCACCGTCTCCTCCGGCAGCAGCAGCAAGTGCGCCAGCAGGAGGAACGTCGAGAGCCGGTGGGCCGGTGGCATCAACAGCCGCCGACGCGGGGGCAGGAGAGACAGCTGAGGCGGAGGCAGAAGCATCAGCTGCGGCTGGGGGTGAAGAATGTGGGGGGGAAAGCGGTTTGCGTTCGTCTTCAGCAGCAGCGGCGGAGGAAGGTGCTGTTGCTGCGGCGGCTACGCCGCGACGACGGCAGCGGGTTGTGGGACCCGAATTGTATTTGCGTTGGCAGATGTTGGCAAAGCGAGTAGAACGCGTAAAGGGCGTTTGCTACAGCAGCACGCGCCACGAATGGATTGCGGTGGGGCCCGTGCAGCAAGGCAGTAGCGGGCGAAAGAAGAATGTGTATTTCTCAGTTCCGAGGTACGGCTTCTCTGAGGCGAGGCAGCTCGCCGTTGAATGCAGGAGGAGACAGGAGGAGATCCTCGCAGGCGGCGGAGACAAGGCTGTGGACGCAGCTGCGATTGCTGCAGAACTCACGGAGAAGTATAGGCAACGGGCAGGAGCAGCTGCGGCTGCAGCAGCAGCTGCTGCTGCTGCGGGCCAGCCGTTGCCTGATGGCGATGACAGCGACGAGCTTGAACGACTTGGTCTCACCCTCATGGAGGAGACCGATGAAGGCAGCAAAACAGATGGAGAAGAAGCAGCAGCAGCAGCAGACACAGACAGCAGCAGAGGCGCTGCTTCTTTTGGTGCCGGGACCGGCGCGCAGCAGGCAGCAGCCTCCCCTTCAGGGGGCAGGCCCTATGAATTGCGGAAGAGGAGGCCCCCCACAACGCACCTCAGCGACGATGAGGCAACGGACGGAGCCGCCAGGCGTTCATACACCCGAACGCAGCAGCAAGTGCAGCAGCAAAACAATCCCAGAAAAAGAGGGAGGCCCCCGAGGTCGCGGGGTGGAGCCCCACTAAGCGACCTACCAGCCCTCGGAGGTACTTTCGCTGCTGCGGACCCGCAGCAGCAACTTATAATACATGCACAGCACCAGCAGCAACAGCGGGGAGCTACACCAACGGCGTGTAGCACAGGTAGCAGCAATAGCCAAGGAGTGGGGGCAAGCAGCAGCAGCAACAACAACAACAGCAGCAACAGCACGATTAATATGCGTCTTTTGAGTGAAGCCCTAGGGATGGTGCTGCAAGATTTGCTGAGGCTCTGCTCCTCCCCCTCAGCTCTTATTGCTGCCGGCGTTCCCCGCGACGCCGTAGACCTCTGCGCCCTCAGCTGTCGTTGTATTGAAGTAAGCGAACTGCCTCTGACTGCTGGAGCATAAACAGCAACAACAGCTGTTTGGGCTGCAACTGCTTGCCGCACCAGAAAACTCTCTACAGTTTATCCAGAGCAGCAACTAGGGTTTGCAGCCAACAAGTCATAGTGTAGCTGTTTGCCTTTTATACTAGGTAGGCTCTTTCATTTCACTGCCAGTAGGCCTCATGCTTCCCAGGAGTTGTTGTTTCCCCTGTAACGATTTTCAGGCAAGTCAACGACGAGTGCGCGCCGCTACATCGCCGCAGGAGTTAGAGGAGTTTGTGTCCCTCTTTCGAGACTGCATTATTCAGCATAGACTACCCAGCAGCAGGAGGCCAGAACAGATCCTCCTTTACGTAGAAGCTCTTGCCCGGAAAGAAAGCGCCGCTGCTGCGGCTGCGGCTGCGGCTGCAGCGGCAGCTGCTGCTGCGGGTGGAGGAGCTGCAAGTAGCGGCGCAGCCACAGCAGCCGCAGCAACAGGGGGTCTAAGGGGCTCTCAACTCCAACAGCAGCAACTGTTGTTGCTGCAGCAAAAAGGCGTAAAGAGGGACGCTTCACCCGTGAGGCCTCTGAAGACACTGCCGTCAATACCGCCACAGCAGCAACAGCATCAGCAGCAGCGGCTGCAGCAGCTCCAGCTGTTGTCCCTGCTGCAGCAGCAGCAACAGCAACAACAGCAGCAGCACGAGGGGCTTCGGAGGCCTGCAGCGGAAGCGTCAACTTCCCCACCAAAGGATGCTATCCTCAGAAAGTGTAAGTGCAAGGGATGAGTAGCGCCGCGGCTAGCAGCTGCTTCCCCAGCAGTAGCATTATTAGCAGAAGTTGTACCTGCAAATTGGTTCCTGGTCGCTTTTGTCTATTCATCGTATATGTAGTTTGGGCTCATCCCATCGTCAGTCCCTTGTTCTATGTTGTGTTCGGTCTTCGCTGGAAGCCGCTCTCCTGAGTGTTTTAGCGGTAGCGCCAGTGCGTTCGAGTTTTAGCCGGTTCTAGGGGGTGCTGCGTGCAGTGCGCTGTCGACTGGCATTATTGAGTGTATTGGTTCCGTTGTTGATTTGCGTCGGTCTGTTCGAATTGGTGGGTTGGGCGTCTTAGTTCAGACTTCGGTTGGGTTGCTAGAGGTGTCCTGAGCGTTCGTTCTCTCGTGAGGGTGTCCGTATGCGTATATGCAGATGTCACCTTTGAGGCCTGGCGGCGCTCCTGCGTGGCTGCGTTGAACCGCGCAGAGAACTTCGGGGATTTGCGCCGGTTGCCGCAACTCCGAGATGCCATTGTGTACATCTTAGGCGCTGATTAGCAGCCGTCGCCCACAGGGACGCGAATAGGGAATTCTCACGCTGATGGCTGTTGCTGCAGGTGCTGCAGCAACAGCGAGGGCAGCACCAGCACCAGCAACGGCAGCAGGCAGCACTGGCTGCATGGTGCACAGGCACCGCCGGCGCACGACCAGCGACACGCAGAAGCTTGGCGCAATAGCAGCATCTATGTGTAGCAGCTTTTGCTGCTGCGGTAGGTGCGGTTGCAGCGGCAGCAGCATCGCACACAGCAGTGTGTGTGTGTTGTGTTTGTTGATGGAGCAGCATGAGAGCAGACGCACACGTGCTGTAGAGCAGCCGCATTTTGCAGTGAAAAGAATGGCGTGTTTTGAAGGCAAGAGATGGACGTCTCTGTTCCGCTCCGCTGCCCCTTTGTGGCAGCATGCAAACTTATCCGTCTTAGCGTGTTGACTTAATTGATTATCATGTAGGCATTGGTGGTTGTTGCGCTGCGATTGCTTCATCTTTTGCTGCTTGCTGGAGGGCCTGGGGGTGCGGGAAGGTCCAGTCTTCCACTTGCAGCATGGTGCTTTTCAGTGCACGCGTGCAAGTCCTAGGGATGTGGGTAGCCACAGATAGGGGCTCAACCCACGAGCGGAGCAGTCGGCTACAGGCAAAAGGTGTATAGGTATAGGAACAAATATAGAGAAATTTCCTGACAAGACACTGAAATGCCCACAACGCTGCAGCCAGGACAATAGAGTAGTAAGCATCGGGAGTTGCTGGCACTGCAATAGGGCGGAAAAGTAATATGGGGGCGGGGAGGTAAGTGCAATGCAGAGGATACAGGAGCAAAGACGCTGGTGAACCAGAAGACACAACGTGGGACCAGAAACAAGGAGGAAGGGACGCAAACAACTAAAGAGGCAGATATCTGGGTTGTTGGGGCAAAATGCCTGCCGTGGTACACCACCGTCCCTTCACAAAGCTAAGAGATGTGTACAGTGCGAGCAGGAAACAACAAAAGAAGTGGAGGAAATAGAGAGGTAAGGCACATACAGGAGACAACGGGAGGCAAGAAGAAGGGCCAACCCATTGTCGGAATCCATTTATCCTCGCTTGCTTGAGAGTGTCTCTGTCCGCCTCTCCTGTCCCCCCCCTGTTCCTTGTTCCTGTCTAGCCTGTCTCTTCTATGCGTCGCGTCATTGCCTACTACTACTTCTGTCTGCTTCTTTATTTTGTTCACTCGTCCCTCCTCCTACCATGCTGCCCCCACTAGCGAATTATCCTGCCAACCGCTGCCCGCGCTGGTCCGAACAGCTCGGGGATGTCGGCGACCGGAAAGCTGCAAACAAGGAATGCAGGCAGCAGCCGCAGAGCGTCACCCGAATCCGCACGCCAATGCTTGACAATAACTTAGTTCACAGCGAATGGCTGGCTGCCATTCCTGGTGCCGAAACTGAATGCCAGAAAGCCGAAAGCGGGGTCGGTGCAGCGCGAACTGCACCGCCGTCGCCCGCAAAACGTGCAGCAACTAACAGCACCTGGCCACTGCCAGCCTCTGCTAGCCACGGCTAACCACTGATGCCCAGCCGTCTACCGGCTGGAGCACCCAACATGTACAAGCTACTGACACCTCTTCCAGTTGTAGCGGCATGCCAACTTGGACCTACTTGGCTCAACGGCTGCCACCTATCGAACTGTAAAGGTACGTGTTGGGCCGCTGCCACCGCAGCTGCTTTCGCTGCTGGTGCTATTCTCGGCGCCCTGCGGTGGCACTGGGCGGCCGCCGACGGAGGTAACCGCCAAACAGCACTACGTAAGGGTCAAGAAGCGCCAAACAGCGCATGTGCCGCTGGGAAAAGCGAAGAAAATAATCAAAGACAGAGAGCAGCTCAGCAGAGGAATGTGACTGGGCACAGCAACGGAATGTTGTACTCAACCTAGAGCGCTGAAACGTTTGTTCAACTACGCTGCTACGCTGCTTCTGCAGCACTTTCTGCCGGTTCTTGTGCTTGTTCTCCCAACGACTTACAGCTGTCGTTGCTGCTGCCGCTGCCCTTTTCTCCGTTAAGGCGACTTCTTTGTCGCCAGCGCAAATCTGCAGTATCTGTTTCTTTTTTTGATTCGAATCTACACACGTGTGCGCACACCGGTTATGCAGGCACCAACGGAAGCAGCAGGTGCTGCCTTCGCTGCAGGTTCCTCTGCTGATGTTGTTCCGCTGTGTGTGCGGCCGCTTACAGATCTCCGCTGCACTCCCCAGGCTCGCAAATAGAGAGGAGAATCCCTCTTACGAAAAACAATACCGGCTGACTGCCTGCGTAAGTGTCTTGCTGCTGCAGCAACAGCAACCGAATGCGGTCGTCAGCAGCAGCAAGCGCTGCAAATGCTGCTTGGTATCCTTCTGTTCCTTCGTGGTAGAGATCCGGAAACGTTGCTGTCAATCCGCTCTTCGCTGCCGCAGCTGCTGCTGTTGCCTTAATGACCACTTGCTGCAGCAGTGCCTCCCACAGACAGTCGTCGGGAATTGAGTTAAACAGATTCTGCTCGGCTGCCAGGGCAAGATACGTGGAAGCAAGCTGGCGCTCTTCCTCAGCTAGCTCCTGCAGTTCTGTCCACCTGAGCCTGACGAACTCCATGTCGATGCCATCGGCAGTCCCTTCAGCTGCTGCGGCGGCTGCTGTAGCAGCTGCTGCGTCTGCTGCTCTTGCTGTCAATCCTGAATATTCCCGCGGCGGGGGCAGTGGTGGATTCCCTGCTGCTTCGTGCATCGTCTGCTTCCTCCCCCTTCTGCTCAATTGTCTGCCGACACTTCGAGTAAGGCCCGCCTGTGGGGGAGGATGTGACACTTGGTTTCGCGCGGACGCTTCTGGTTCTGCTGCTGCGGAGTTTGGTGTGGTGAGGAAGGGGGCTAATCGTTCCTCAAGCGCAGCAAATCTCACGAGGTACCTGTCCTTTACGATCCCCAACTGCAGTATCATCTCTGTGAAGGCACTCCACTTCGAGGTCAGCAGGAAAGGCGCTGCGAGGGCGAAGTCCGTCATTTCTCTTAACCCAAGCCCCATAACCCTGTCCCTTAAGCCGCCTTCCGCGGCAGCACTTTTGATGTTGCTGATGTTGCTGCTGTCGAGGCAAATGAGCGAAAAACGCTCACAGAGGGCCTGCTGCATCAGGGGGAGTCGGGAGACATACTCGCTGCTGACTTCACGTGTGGAATCTGCAGCAACTGTTTGCTGGCGCAGCGCCATCCACCAGCCGAGGGGGCTTGCCTGGGTGGGTGTTGCAAGGGAGACAGTTTCCTCAACGACGGTCTGACGAAGCCGCCTGCGGGCCGTTGGAGCCACGCCAATAAGGAAGGTGACGATCGCTGCGGCCCATAGGAACTGCAAGGTGCTGTGCTTATCTGACGAAGAGGCCATCTGTCCGGTTCCCCCCGAGCCCCGAGTGGTGGGGAGCAGGGAAGAGGAGGGCTCCGGAAAAAACACAATGCACCAAACCTTCGATGCTAGCTGCAGACAGCCAATAGGCAGCTGTCCTGTAATCGAGTTGGGTTGCAGGAGGCAGCCGAGCAGTGGAGTTGGGGCGACGCCTCCAGCTGCTGCACTGCCGCTACCGCTTCTTGTTCTCCTGGCTTCCCAGAGGACCCTGAGGTGCTGGAATACGCTTAATGTGCGCCCTTCCCAGCCCTTTCGGCACAGAAGAATTTCAGCTAGGAAGAAAGAGAACAGCAGCCGAGGAGCCGCCAGCTGCCGGTGCTCCCCGTCGTGGCATCACTAGCAGCGCACGAACCGCGCTGCCTAAGGAGCTATGGCCTCCAGCTTTTCCAAAAAATGCTAAATTGAACCAAGGCAAACGAGCGCACCAAATAACATCTGCAGGAAACAGGTGAACTTCACCCAAGCATCGCCGTCGCACAGCCACGTCGCGGGCCCTGCCTTGTGCCTGTAGTGCACAGGCACTACCATGGGGCTCTGGTGTGATCGCTAGTACCTCACTAACCGTAAAGAGAATGATTAGGACATTAGCGATTAAGAAATGGAATTAGTTCTGAAATTTGTTCTAAGAATCGAGTACCGTAGATGGGGCCGTAGGGTACTAGGATTACCCCGCCAGTTACCACCACGGCAGTATAAGCAATACCTAGTCACTACTTGGGTACCACCTAGTCACTACTTGGGTACCAGGTAGGCCTCTTTAGAGATCTAAGCGAAAATTAGTACTATATACGAGTATTATGTCTATAAACATGACTTTAGTGGATAGCAGTTATAGGTCAGGCACCTGACCGTCTCGTCTCCGTTGATATATCCCCCTCGTAATCTGATACGTTGGGCACTGGCACCCAGCCATTACCGGGGTTAATTCAGAACAGTTCTATTATAATGGGAATTTACCGTGTTTATAATAGAGACTCGAATATGTTTTGTAACTTATTGACTTCCGGGAAATTGGGTAGTTAGAGGATGTAATTAGGGAGCCAGACGCTATGAGACGTTAAGTAGGCACATCGCACGACGGCTGCGCACTACATTTGGGGTTTGCTCGGGAAAACAGTTCTATCCTAAGTTTAGTAAATGCAAGTTCAAGCTTATCTAGGATATACGCTAAGTGCGGAGGGAGTAGAACCCGCCGGGGACAAAGTTTCGGCCATTAGGGCCCGACCAGATTCTTTGATTCTGCTGCAGTTTTAGTAGACAAAAGAAACATTAGTTCCAGAGGATATTGTGAGCTATTAGTGGAGGGCACAGCCTCAGGCATTCGGCCTGAGGTTGTAAACGAGACGCAATTGCGACAGTTCTTAGGGACTGTAAATTATTGCAGAATGTTTATGGGACCAGACTTGGCTACGAGGTGTCGGGAACCTGTAAAATCCTGTAGTCAATAAGACGCTGTTTCAATTTGCGCACAGCAAATTGAAACAGGAAGGGAGCTACCTTCCACAGTCCTCTGGAAGGTGGCTCCTTTTCTAGTGAGGTTCACAAGCGGTCGTGCCACCGTTGCACGCGACGCCTAGGGATATGCGATGGGGGCAGTCCTGCGGCAGGAGGGACAACCCATAGGATTCCTGAGCCAGGTGGTGACGCCATCTCAGGCGAGATATTGCATTTACGAACAGGAACTTTTGGCCCTTGTTTCTGCCCTCTCGAAGTGGGCATATCTCCTAAGGGTTTCCAAAGTGACGGCCTTTACAGATCACCAGGCCCTCACATATATTCAGCAGCTTAAAGCCTCTAAAACCTTACGTGGTTGTACTGCCCGTTGGCTGGATTTCCTTGCTGTATTCCCTGATCTTACGATAACCTAGTTGCCAGGAGTAAGCAATCGAGTAGCCGATGCTCTGTCACGTCTTCCCGGTGACTCGTCTACTCCCAGCACTGTCACCTCGTCCTCAGGCACCGGAAAGTCTGCGCATGCGAGAGCCGTGTCCCTAGTGCCGGCAGCTGACTTGGAAGTTGCTCCCGCAAGAACCAGGTGGCGGCGTGCGAATTACCGGGAACTATGGGGCCTCCGTACCCGAGCACTATAGTGTAAGCTACCTGACCATAATGCGGCACTCAGTGCTCTGTTGTCTCCTTGAGTGTTCCTTCCTTTACAGAAGTTTAAAAACAACTGAGGCCAGCCTAACTGCCACTTAATGAGTAAGTTGGAACGGGGAAGGTTTCGCATTTGCTTCCTCTCCCCAGTTGTGGGGGCAACGACCTCTACAAAGGTGGGTTTCTCTCAAGACTCGAGGCTGCGCAGCCCAAATCATTCGGAAGCCCTCCTTGATCAGTGTTCTCTGCTATGCCCAGGGACTTCCCAGAACTCTCTGCATTCCGTATTACCTGTAACACTGCAGGGGATGGAGCTCATCTGCAGCTGGAAAGCTACACGGCTGGGCGGTTCGGCACAAACTGCTCCCGAAGGCGAGTGTGTGCATTATTGTGTGGCCTCCTGCATATCTGGTGCATTGGTTCCTGTCTGTGAATTTAGTTTAGCTGGTCGTTTGCCTGTTAACGGTTGTAGCTTACACCACCTGCCTTTGGTAGGCTGATACTCTAGAGAGTCTCACCAGCCTTTGCGGTGAAAAAATCGATGCTAGCAACATAAGCGTTTCACTAAGGAGAGTGACTCGCCGAAGCAATTCTAAATCAAACATAGCCTGTTAGGCGGTGGATTTTAAGAAAACGGACGTCCGGAAATGTGAACGTAGTAAAGGCAAGGTAGGCTGGCTGGCATCATTCTCATCAGGCGTCTCTCCTTGCGTCGTCGCATTGGGCTTGCTGTTAATTTTAACTACCTCTGGGCCTGTGTTAGTGTTTTTCTCCTGCGTGCACTGTTTGCGACACGGGAGTTTCACGTGGTGCCAGAGCTGGAGCTGCTCCAGCTGCCCCTGAAGGAGCATCAACGGGGTCAGCTGTCTCGTTGCTCTCGCTGTCGCTGCCGCTACTGCTGCTACTGTTTTTACTGCTGCTTCTACTGCTTGCCTTGCTGTTGTTTGAGCTGCTACGGTTGCTGCTGCTGTTACTACTACTGGTGATCTTGCTGCTGTCTTCACTCCTTGAGCTGTTTTTGCTGCTGTTGCTACTCCTGTTACTACTGTTTTTGCTATTGCTGCTATTGGTGTCGCTGCTGTTGATGCTGTGGTTACTTTTGCTGAGACTACTGGAATCGCTTGATGGGTCTGAATCTTCTTGGGTGCTTCGTCGGCGGTTCAACCTATCCATAACAAGTATGTTGGTTGCTGCTGGGCTTGCCGTTTCACGTTTTGCTGCATTGTCTGGGAGTGACGTTTCCCCACTTCTGTCCGTATCTACTTTCTCCGTATGTTGCCATTTTGCCAGTTGGTTTGCTATAGCCTTAATTTCTGTTTGCACAAGATGCATTTGCTGTCTCTGGTAATGTTGCTGCTGAACGCGCTGCTGCTGCAACCAGCTCGGGTAACCCTGTGGGCTCTGCCCACCTCTGTACTGTTGCCAGTCTTGAAAATTCCTTCTATTTTCTCGTTTTCTGTTGCGGCTATAGTGCAGGGCAGTGTCGATATCCTCCAGCAGCCGCTCCACTGCAGCAGCTGCAGTTTCCGGAAGTGGGGATTGCTGAGATTGTAGCATTGTGTTAAGAAAGGACAAAATGGTCCGGAGTTCCTGATGCGTCAACATGAGCCACAAGCAAAAGAAAATACAGTGCAAGCAGCAACAAACCACGCACAGGTAGAGCAAAGTAGTAGTGTGGTAGTTGAGAGAACAGCTCGACTACATACTTTCTCGTGCCTCAGCGAATGCAGTTAGTCAACATGCGTAAACAATTACATTTTAGCAACCACAATGAGCCATGATACCTTCAGCAAATCATTCCAAGTCTCAGCTGTGGTTTCGTTGAATATTAGCGCCCGGTTGTCTTTATCGTAGTAACTATTGCCAGTAATAGCAACAGCCACAGCAGCGCCTGCTGCTACTGTTGCTGCACTCTGCTGTAGAAGCCGCAGCAGCCTTTCACGGCATTGCAGCAGTTGCTGCTGTAATTCGTTCTCCTCTCTCGTGGCGGGCACAAAGTACGGCGGCTGTTGCTGGCGTTGCTGTTGCAGAAGAAAGGCGTTCGCAAACAGCAAAAGCGACGGAATGTCAACTTTCCTTGCTGCCTCTACTAAGCTTCTGGGAATGTCAGTTTTGGCTTTTGTTGGAGTTGATGTCTCGTTTCTCATCTCGCGTTCCATTGGTGCTGCTCCTGTGGCAGTGCGCACTGCGAGAGCAGCGGTGTCTCCATCTACACATGTGAGCTCCTCCTAGAGGGCGCCGATTGTATACTTGAGTGACTACAGAGTTTTTTTGCGGCAATGAGGAGAGCAGCACCCGTGTGCTGCACCGGCAGGGGTTGATCTAGTTGGCTGGTAATCAGCGGGCTCAAGCGTTGCACTCCGCGCCACAGAGCTATAAAGCAACAGCAGAAAACTCTTCTTGTTTCAGATGATTTCTAATCAACAGCTGTTTCTGCTGCCTGCTCTGCTGTTCCCGTAGGCTACAATCACAGGCACTGGGTGCTGCTGCCTTACCGTGTCACTGTAGTGGCATTGCTGACGGCGAGGCAGCTGCGCCTGTCGATCTCTCAAATTGTCGTGAACAGATCACAGCGTCGTTTAATCAATAAAATATGATGAAGTAAATTCATATTAAGTTCCGCCCAGGAGAAACGGATGAAAAGTGCCTGATCCCCTTTGCCGCCTGCGCGCAGTTGTACAGTAAGCCATCTGTCCTCTGTAGCGGCCAGCGGCGCCGTTTCGCGCCAGAAAAGTCCCCGTGCTTGCTGCTTGTTATTCGCCCTCCAGTGATTAAAATATGCTGAAAAAAAATATTTGCATAATATTTATTTATAATTTAAGCAGCTTTAGATAAATCGTTCCTTACTCTTCATGCACTGGCGGCACAATAGGGGGTTCAATGCACTCCACAATTGTAGTGCCAGCACTACAGTCACGGATCCCTGCAGGATGTTTACGTACGTACGTATACATCTGTATACGGTCTGCCGTTGATGGATTCACGCTTAAGTTTGATTCGTCAGCCCCTAGCGTCTAGCAAACTTCACACATTATCTAGGGAGGCTCCGCTTTTCCCATGAGTGTCCTAGTAACACTACGCGTGAGAGACAGTGCCATATACAATTTCCTGCAGATACTTAAGTCTGTCTTACTCAAGCTGGCCCCAACAAATAAATGCTGTTCCACGCTCTTCCACCTTCTGTACCCTGCACGTAGCAGCCCCAGGACTTCACGCGTTGTGTGTCTCTACCCGCTATACCCGCTTGCCGTGCTTGGAACTCTGGTAATTCTATCAGATGTGTATGTTCCTTCTTTTACAAATCAAGTAGCATTTAAACGTGTCCATCTGTTCCACTGTATTTTTTTTCATGCCTTTGTACGGGTTTTTCCACGTGAAAGGCTTTGGAGGGTTTTTGCTCCTCGCCTCGTGGTTCAACACCCCAGCTTCCTATTCTTGGTCTGCTCTCCAACGTTGTGCATTTCTTCTCCATTAATCTATAGCCCGCCCATAGGAAACTTCTAGTTGAGGTGGTTGATGCGCTCACAAACGACTTCTCTATGCGGTCATTCACTGGCCCATCCCTCTAAATTGCTTATGGTCGCGAGTGATATCTGCATCAGGTTTTCCAGCCAAGCTTGAAATAGCAGACTTCTCATAGTAGTCAGTGCATCATTTCAACCTGCTAACGGCAACTGCTTGGAACTCTTTGCTTACTGCCACATACAACGGAGCCATTTGGGTGGCGAACTTACGGCAAGGGAAGTTCCAGCTGAAGATAGCTGAACGCTACCTCAGAACGTACGAATAACTGTATAGACATATATTAAAAGGGTCGGCCGTCCCCTTTGTTGGCTGAAGGCATTTTCCTTCTGCCGTATGGATACACAGGATCAACAGCATTAGACTGCATGCAAGTACTAAAGTCTGGTGACAACCAACCATTGCACTGTGGGTTGGCAAAAAGGCCTCGGCTGCAGGGTTGCAAAACGGAAAGCCGTAGGTAGAACAGAACAATGATGCTGGATAGTAAGCAGCTGCCATAACTCTGTGCTCCTTCAGAGTCCAAGGTTCGGAACGGTAATAGACAGCCAAGTAGAATTGGCTAAGATCGATCGAATGTCGTCGTACTGAGGTGGCTTTCAGCAACTACCGACTTCTGGAGTAACTACAACCATTTGCCATGGCATAATTTCACCAGTGTTACACTGCATTGTAATGCTTGGGAAGATCGAGCTGCTGCAGGTTCACAAATACGGTTAAGTCAGCAGATTGGCTTATTAAATTAGGGTCTGTTATGGAAAATTACAAACGAAAAGAGCCCATGTTTTCTACCACGGCATGTACGGACAGCCGCCGTTAGATAAGGTATGCCTGCGCCTGCATACCGGCAGACCCTCCCGCCTTTAGCTTTTTATTGGGGAAACTCCGATGGCCTGCCCGGTTCTGCAGTAGAGGCGAAGCGCTGTGACCCACCTGGCTAAGCTAAACTTTGCGAAATACCGCACGGAAAGCGCACTAGACCATTTACAGCGGCATATGTTGGTAACCGAAACACGCTTGGTGAATGGTTTAAGGACTCCACGTAGACTGTTAACTGAAAAGCTGTTCTATCTAGGAACCTCTTGAAGCCAAATATCCTGTTCCTTTGTGATCCGCTCCAAACGTGGTTGTTCCCTTAAACGGTGCTCCTACCTCTGCTCTGCAACAGTCTTGGGAGCATTATATTCAGACGTCGCTGTCTGCTCCCCGCGCTAACCATTTATACGGCTGGTGCCACTAATATCAGTCACACGATTTAGCATGTCACGCTGAAAAAGACGGGGGGTTCTTTTAAAAGGCCAGCTACTTTGCACACAATCTCATGCGCTTCTTTTGATGCTGTGAATACTGTCGGTACTCTGCATAGCAGAACAGTGCTGTCTTCTTCACAACGGCTTGTTGAACACAAGCATCCTTCGCCTCTACAGAACAGCAACCGTCAGTTGGTGTTCCTGTTGGTGTCCCCAAGGTGAAATTACTCTTCTAACAATACTAGCGCAGTCTCCCTTGCTGCAGACATCTTGAAAATAAATCAAACTAACAAAGAACACACCTCAACATGATGCTATTGCAGCTGATAAAACACATGGAGCTAATCGACCCACTTACTTCCAAATGGATTCTGGAAGTTCAAAAAGAAACTGAAATATCAAAGAACTTGCCCCTTCCATAACATGGGAGCTGCAGCGGTGTCGCTGGCTAGGATCTCAATTCGTCTAAATATGCGCAGTATGACTGGTTCCTAGCAGTGCTTCACATCCTCGAATTAGCTGGGCAGAACGTCTCCGAGGGTGGCGTTTGTTCTGTCATCCCATGAGCACTGATATTGAAGAAATTTCAGAAGGTTGAAGCGGGGAGGCAAGCTTTTCTGCCGCAACATCGTGTCTGCTTATATCTGTAGGCAGACCAGCTGTCCTGCGGTGCCCATACCCCTCCGTCCCTCTGAAGCTTGATGATGCACGCCATGAAGTTTACTCCGAGCGCAAAAGCTGCCTGCGCAATACCGTCATTTGCAACAGCTGTGTCAATGTGAAGTGCTTTCTATAATCGAAAGCTTGTTGTCCTCTCTCCAAGCTTTCCACGCAGGAGCCCTGAGCTTTCTGAGGCTTCTCCCTCTGTACTTGAGCTCTTGCTTCGGCTCAATAACAACACGGGGAGATGTGTCAATGTGAGGTGCCTTCTATAGTCGAAAGCTTGTTGTCCTCTCTCCAAGCCTTCCATGCAGGGGCCCTGAACTTTCTGGGGCTTGTCCCTCTGCATATAAGCTCTTGCTTCAGCTCAACAACGACACGAGGAGGAGGGCGATTCCCCGTTCGGTACACTCTTAAGGCGTCAATAAGCCTATGTACAAGAACAATATGGTCATATGCTTGCTCTGGGCGATTCGCAATCATCTCTGGAATGCGTAAAAGTTTATCCGTGAATATGTCCCACCACAAATGCTTATTCATAACTGCCCCCAACACTTCACAAACAGACCACAAATAATCTACCACAAGAAATCGAGTGCCTAGAAGGGTCAACAACTCTCCTGGAAACAAGCGTATTTTTGGTATACGTTCATGTGCAAGCTGGAAATATATCAGCTCCCCACTCAGGCGCATGAGATGGGGGGCATCTTCAACTGTGAGCTCCCGCTTAACAAGGAATTCGCGCAATGGCAGCAGTATGCTGACGAGCCACCTACGACCGGGTTGGCATGCAACCTTGTCGTACTGAAATGCATCAAGGGAACCCAGCGCAGGAGACTTAGGCAAGCGATAAAACAGGTGTTTACAGTAGAATTCATCGTAACCGCTGGAAGGTCCTTCCAGTGTAGTTTCCTGTGTAGATTCGCAAACACAACAGCTCTACTGTCAATAAGCTCGGGCAACATGTTGCGAGGCGCACAAGAGCTCGTCCCAGTACATAGCGAACTCATAAAATCGGCATCAGCGTCTCTGTGAGTGCTTCTCCTATGGTATGCTTTTAAGGCACTTAGAAATGGCACTAACGAATATCCGAAGAAGGCAAACCCCGCCACCAGATCGTGTTTGAAAAGGAATTCGTGGTGGAGTTGGCTAAGGCCATTGAGCGTGGCACGCTCAGCAAAACACAAGCAAAGGAACGCTCTTGTGAACCTACCCTATTTGCAGCAGCTTACAGAAGTATATAGAGAATTACAGCACAGATAGTTGACAAAAGAATAAACAACATTGTCGGGGGCCAAATACAACCAGTATCAGCGACACGGTACGGTTGTGAGACACTCGAAGTAATGAAAAGGCTTACTGATAAATGAGCAGGCGTCCACTGCAGCAACGCAAACGTGTTGGGCGCCTGTTCCTGTCCGTAGCCTATGACACCATTTGCGCCGAAAGAAGCTTGGGCTTCACCCGATGCGGCAGAAGACATAACTTGAGGCACAACCACAGGCGTCCCCTGCTCAGAAACACATGTGATGAAGCCAACAATGCCTGGATGCAACAAATACAACTAGAAATGGGCAAAATGAGCAGACAAAATGCATTCGAATACAGTACAAGTAAGCTACACGGCGTGTGTAATTATGTAAGGTGGCCCTTGTGATGATACCGCAATGACCGGTAAATTTACTGTTAATATGGTCACTATACAGTGCAGAGCTGACGGAAGCCTCGTCCTTTAACTGGAACTGCTGCTTTCCCAGCTGCTGAGCGGCATTTGGGATTGAAGTCACGGAACGCTTCGTATGTGCAGGCATTGCGGTACTGCACGTTTTCCACTGGTTGTCGCCAAATTCTGGGGAGAACTGATATGCTTGATGAGTAGCGTCGTCATATCCAAGGATCTGTTGTGAACTGCCTTGGCCATAGTCGAACCACGCTGGTCCTTCATTGATATGCTGGGGGCTTTTAAGCTCCATCGTTGACTCCTCAGCATGAGGTGGAAGATCTAACAGGACCATGGAACCGTCCCGAAACACGGATGATGGAAACTGTACAGGGGCTCCAGACGACCAACCTGCATGATGCCACCCACAGACAGACAAAGCTCCAATTTATTTCAAACATTTCAGGAAGACTGGGGTCACCTCGCGCATGAGGTGTGGAGTGAGAGTTCGTTTGTAATCTTACCTGGACTGGATAGTTGCAGGTTGGCTCGTCCTAGGTTGGCTAGTCCGTTTGACCAACCTGCTGCTCCTGAGGGCTGGTGGCCGGCCAAGACAGGTGATGGCTGGGTAGTCTCAACCAAGTCAACCAGCCCAGCCGATGTGCCCTGTGCTGATTCGGTCGACTGCACAGGCCCAGTTGGGATACCGTGCAGCTGCTCAAGCTCGTCCCCGTATTTTTCCAGCAATGCGTCCATCCACTGAGTAATATCACCGAAGCCCGCGTTGGGCGACGATGCAGAGATTTCTCTGTTTAGTACCACTCCAACATCGGCACGTGAAGAAGAACCACTCTGAGGTCCCGTCAACCACTGGTCTTCGTGAGTAAAATCTCCATAAGAGCTGGTCGACCGTGGCAGGTGTGATCCCGACGCTTCAACCCTGCCCATATTAGTTGACGGAGCCTCCTGACGGGCCCGCTGTTCTGCACCCCCTGGTACTGCATATGGATAATTGCTGGGATTTGCTGTCGAAGTATACTGGTCTTGGCCAGCTCTCACAGGCAAAGAGGCAGGGAGATGTGACAAGGCGTGACCCGCTTCTCCGTGGAGGGGGCTCCATTCTGTGAACAACCCTGCACAGATGTCATTGAATGCGCCTTCGTTTTGGGAATTACTGCCCTCTCCCTCACTACTGGATAGTCGACGCAGCACTGGAACCTGCGGCGATGCTTTCTTCTTCGGAAGTACACACAACGACACTGCCAGAACCAAGTGCAACAGCAGCACAGCTGCAGCGCGGGCAGGAAGCTTCGGGTGCTTTCTAGTACTCCAAACAGAAGAAACTGAGGTACCTTGTGGCCTAGAACTGGTGTTGTTGTTTGAATGGTGATCTTGCGCAGCAGGCGAGGCACCTATCGGGTCATCATGCTCCCGAAATGACGTTGCCCACGCTGCCATGTGCATTGCAGAGATGGTAACTGCAAATGCAGATATGTTGGCATAATTATACCGTGCAATTAGATCCTCAGCGCACGAGCGACGAGGAAGACAAAACTGCGGGCATCATGCGAAACCGGGTAGATCGTCACCGGGAAAAAGCAACAGTCTGCCCTGGCACTGGCCTTATCCAATACAATACAATATGTAGATAATCTAAATTTGTCGATGTGACAGTTATATTCTACTTCACAATGAACCGGGATTCTACTTAAATGGGAAGCAGGTTGGGCCCACCAGCATCCACTATCGACACTCAGGATTCTGTGCTGGAAGCGTCCATGCCACACTGCAAATTTCAATGGCGCCCGAGAAATGACTTTGGAAGAGGAGCGAAACGGCTGGAAGCCTAAGCTATAAATGCCTAATAAATAGTTTTACACTTAGATTCGTTGGCTTCTAGATCGCATGGGCCCTACGTCGAGGCCCAGGTACGGGTGTTGCACTCCTCCCACCGTGCCCACAGAAACCCCTGTGCACGGCGCGACAGTTGCAACAGTTCCTCCCTGCTGTGGGAGTCTCGTATCTTAGAAAGACATCAAGTTTTTCGCTGGTTTACTATTCTGGGGTCTATTTGGGGACCTTTCTACAGACAGTCAAGCAAACAGAAGAAAACCGGTGGTTGACTTGTGATCGCGAGCATCACGAAAGGCGCCGGCTCAGTGGACACATGCATTCAGTGGATGTTTCACCCTATATTTTCCCTAAAACATCAACTGAGGAATAGATATGTTTAGGGTTGGTCCACTTACCCTCAGATGGCTTTTATGAGGATGGCAACGGATCCATTTTCTGACGGGAGTTATTCGACGCCAGCTACAGGCAGATTAGATTAGATGCAGCAGAAACCGCACGCACTCTGTATTGTGTAGGTAGGACAACGGATGAGGTGTTTTTCGATACCCAGCTTCCATAGCCCGTGTAGGACATTCGATGGCTTTTGTGGCCTAGAATGTTTATTAGCACGTTCATCAACCAAACTCTAGCGAAGGCCTCCTCCAAGTGCACTGAGAAAAATTAGTACAACAGTAGAAAATAAGTATATCAGTGCCATCCTGTTGAGCGTTTCCATGAGCAAGGATAGGGCTACACTGCATTTCATCTGCCGGGCCAACCTGCGTTCATTGTAAACTTTTGCTTGTACTACAATACTACTGAAGAAGCCATGTGAAGGCTTTGCTGTTTGCCCCGCTTTGGGTAAGCAGTTAAATGCGTCCCTGGATACAAAAGGAAAAAAGGCTACAGGTCTGCCATGTAACGCAGGATAATAAATTTAACCAGAATTTGTGTTTATCCCGTTAAATTGGACCTGCGGCGTTTTCTGTTTGTTGGCGTGGTTCTGCATTTAGGTACACAGGGGACGCCTTCTATATAGCAGCCAGTACTTTTACACTGCTGGCGGTTTCCCCACCGCGCAGTGAGCTCGGGAGTGATCGTCACTACTGCACTCCAGTACTTATTGCTTGGTGCTTGCAGATACCGTTGCCATCGGCACAAATTCTCGTGATTAACAGTGCCAACAACAGCACGCACAACATTACTCTTCCCTATGCTGTCTGAGCTCAGCGGCATTCGACATTTAAGACCGGTGAGGTCATGAACCGAATTTCATCCCCCAGAAGGGCAGTTACGCTTCATACCTTTTAGATCATCTGGGAGTTTTTTAGTGGAATCGAGGTCAGTACACGTCGTCAAACGGCAAGATCTAAGCAGCCGAAGTCACTACAGTAAGGGACTCGGAGAAATGTTTTGTAGCCGTATGTGGCTAGATATTCCTTCTCCGTAGGATTATCTCTAGTAGAATTATCTCTAGGAGCCTAAGAGGCTACAAACTGTAGCTGCCAATGAAAAAATGGAGGAGACAGACTGAGATATAGATGAGCTAACCAGAGGTGGCTACTTTTTCGTTGAACGACAAGTCTAGATGCCTGGCTCTTTAAGAAATGTATTACCTGTGATGTGCTCCCACACGCACATTTGTCCTTTGGGTTGCTGCGTACTAATCAACTTATTGACTTCTCTTGAACGCAGCGCGAGTCCTCCTTTGTCGTCGACTAGCCTATATATAGTCAGCGATATTATTGAAGCTGTTTGATGCAGCGCCACAACGTATTTGATGCAAGGCTACTTAGAAGTGTAGAATCGAGAGTGTTCCTAGTGGCCACTGCCTTATGCGCTGCTGCATCCTACTAATGCAACTGCCACTATGCGGGACCGTGCTGCAACTTCGTCCCAAGGGTGTGCTCTCTGGCACATCCTTGGCTGGCCGGAGATTGAGGCACATTTAGCCAAACAACGTAGCCAGGAAAGGCATAGTGGCATTTTCAATGGCTGAAACTTGAACATAATCTTGCGTAACGCTGGGTATGTGCTTTGGTTCTATAACCATATGGTGTTCCGGAAAGAAAGTCTCCCGATTGATTGGTCACCGGAGGTCGCATAAATGCTAAGGGAAGTTGGTAAGTTCTCACCAACCCTGGAACTGAACTTTCATGCAATGAAATCCCACCCTCAACTACAGGAAACCAATCTAATGTGCTAGACGGATGTGTTTCTTGCTCATCCCGTTGAAATGTCAAGGTGCACGCTATGCAACTACATTACTCCCTTGCTTCACAGGGAGCAGCACAGCCATCAACTGGTGTTGAACAGGCCACTGATGGAGAATAAACGCCACAGAAGGGTCAATAAAAGTCGGACGCCTGAACACTTGCTCATAAAAGAGTACTGCGAAGGCTGAAATGAGCATCCTTCGCAGATGCTTCGTAGCTGGATGCACTCTTCCAGGCGGAATGCGGTGTACTGCAAGGACGCACTCCATAAGCTCGTAAGAACAACGTATCCACAGAAGGACCCGGATCACTGCGCCTTTTTCTGCTGCTCAGGTTTGTGTGGGTAATATCCGAGCCTCTCTATCACCTGCAGGACAGCAGCTAGTGCGCCCTCACTGCTGTTCACCGTGATGTAGTCGGCTGCCTCCTTGGCAACATCATCACCATCCCCGACGCACACCGCAACACCCGCTTCCTTAAACATGGGCAAGTCGTTGTCCGCGTTTCCAAGTGCCAGGACATCTTCACAATCAATATTTAAACGGCTTGAGAGCTGGAGGAGCCCGGTGCCCTTGGTGAATTCTGCGCGATGAGCGCTGAAGGCATGTTCGGCCCACCTTGTGAACCCAATCTCCCCACCAAATTCTTTTCTTAGAGGTGGTAACACTGCGTCAAGCTTACTGGGATCGTCACGCACCACTGCCCGGTACTGCCCAGTGTAGGTATCATCGCGTGTACCCAGAACCGGTCCAGGCGGTGTCCTCCCGAATGACACATTATCAAGTCCATAAGCGCTAAATGAACGAAGGAGTCGATCCTTCTGGCCTTTGGTTAGCGGACCATCCGCGATAATATCTCCATCCCGGTCCACAACGTACGCGCCATTCACAAACACACCGGGGAAACCAAAGTAGCCTATTTCCTTCAGTGTATCTGAGCCAATTACGTCTTCGGTTGCCTTCGGGTCTTTCCCTGTAGCAAAAGCAACTTCTATACCTAGCTCTTTTGCCCGCTTAAACCCTTCGATATTCCTCGGCGAAAAAACACCCTCCCCTGTAGTGAGGGTTCCGTCTACGTCTACAACAATCAACCGGATTGGGCGATCACGATGCGGGAAATGTGTCTTTTGTACACTGACCGAAATCGCTGGTTCAAGAAGTGACCCAAGTGCTAAAGACAGGCAGAACAACAACCGACGTAGTGCCATTTTTGGGGGTGGAAAAGATGCTCAGGACTGCCGGTTGAAAACTGAGCCACGGAAGGGGAAAAGCAAAGGTGGTAAAAGTGTTGCATAGACAAAGCGTAGGCCTGCATAAAATGCTAGTTCATCCGCATTGTTCCTCTCTGATGTACGAGTAATACACAACAACCCAGCGAGTGGGGACAGCAAGAACGGCGACGCGTGATCCTAATCGAAGCCTATGCAGGTGAAACCATAGTATGGGCCAAATATTCCAGTGCAAACGAGTATACCTCTTCAATTTTTGTTATTAAGATCCTTTATCTCTTCCGGTTGCTAGAGGGGGAGGGGTTTCTTGGCAGGTAGAAGCTTGTGTTTATGTGGGGTTCTGACGGTTCGGCAGACGTCGCCTTTGTAAGTGTATGTGCCTAATAGATGAGGCAACTGTAACTCATGAAATCTTGGAGGTGATCTTCTAGGCCTAGTTTCCACTGGCATTATCTATAGGATCCACTGGATTTAGCTTTGTACTCCCCGCAAGTCCGGCCGAGTGTACCAACAGTAGGGTGGGCATGGGTTATCAACTTCTCTAGTCCGTGTACTTTGCTTGAATATCAGTATATAGAATTTTTCGACTTCTCTTTTCTCTGTGTGATGTTATCAGAGGGCATATGAAAGTGTATTCCTACTCCCCAGAGTTGCCGCGGTGCTCGTACAGTAGATGAGTTTCTTTCCTCTCTGGAGCTGTACTTTTGTTTCCAACTAGTTCCAGAAGAGCTACACATGTCATTGGCTTATTTAGGTTTAGACTACTGGACACAATAATGGCGGCTATGTCTAAGTAGGGGCACTACTCACACATCCGGAGTACGGAAGCTTGCGTCGTGCTACTGTGTAGGTTTAGCCGCTGGTCAGCAATGGAAGAGGCTACGGATGTATCCTTGGTAAACAGAAGCCCAGCAGTGGAACGCCGTGGGGTGCAGTGGTGGGGCCAAAATAAGTGGCAACCCCACCCCAGTTCCGCTTCCATTTAACTCTGTGTTTACCCACGTTTGTATCAATAGGAGTTTGATAGTGTTACTAGGAAAGGTCTGCGAAGTGCATCTGATGCCTCCAGCAACTGCCGGGAATGTGGAATCTCCCAGTGCATTCACTATTCCAGAGTCTGCGGCAACCCTTCGGAGATGGAAGATAAAAGACGAGAATTGGCAGGAGTATGGATGTATAATACGAGCTGAATTAAGTAGTGGGCAACAGCACCATGAAGGGGACTTCTACATTTAACCGGTTCAAGACACGATAATCCCAGGCATGAATTGTGTGGCCCAGTGGGGGGCGCATGCGCCTTCCCGACAACACTATCGAAGCGCATGTCCCAGAAGGCCATGAGGAATCTGTCAGCGCTATCGACGACATTGTTATCCTCTGAACGGCCTGGGTGCTCGGTCCCAAAGAGAAAGGAGCAAGAAGCTCTTAGGCAATGCAGGGGCGGCGCGACCCGACCGAGAAATGTATCCACTTCGTCCCACGGAGGCAGCAATTTTGAGAGATCCGGTAACGTTTAGGTCCGAGGTACGCCATAAGCCGGCACATTTGAACGAAGTGTTCTCAGGTCTATTAAGTAACTGAGAACTATCATCAAGCTGGCTGTCCACTGGACGGTCACTGTATCTTACCAAACTCAGTCATCGAACAACGCTGTTGCAAGGGATTTGCGACTGCCACAAGTGGACAGGAGAATGGCAGAATGATAGAATATGGCAAGTCTCAACCGGCAGCTAGTGCATTTGGAGGCAATACAGTGTTTGCCGGGGAAATGGAAGGGCGTGGCACATCTGCATTTATCTCAAGACTCTCAACAAATTCACGATGGAGCGAACCTTTCCAAATGTCCAGTTCGTCGAACTTGTTGACAGACTGACATCAGTGGCTTATTTCTACATATCCCAATACATCCCGATAGCAGGTACAAGACTGCCTTCCATATCCATAGTTGTGAACACAAATACAAGAATATACCCTCTAAACTCGTAAAGGCACCTGCCGAATCACAGCGGCACGTCAAGCACGATTATTCGGTTCAATCCATCAGGTGTGGACGGCTACGCAGATGAATGCCGCGCCCAACATGGATGCGATCAATGCAACATTTCAGGCAAACACAGCTACAAGAATATCACTGGGCTGGAGACCCGCTGTAAATCCAGCCGCTAGACACCCAATTCAACCCATCGATGTCTATCGCCGCTCAGGACCAATCGTTGGTTTGGAGTACTGGCGGCCTCCGCCTCTTGGTGGGGAAAATGAGCTGGAAGAAAACGAACTGATGAGAAAAAGAAACGTTCAACCGTCGACCAGCGCATTTGGAGGCAGGATGGTGTTGGCGAAAAATACTGATAGACAATGGTGCTGCTGCGTTCAATTCGAGCGCCCCAAGAAAATCATCGAAAAACAAGTTTTTTCCGTTGTCTCGAAATATGGTTGATCCTTGGTTCTACTTATTTTTCGAGCTGAATTGGCTCACTTGCTGTGCGGGGTTAGCTGGAATGCGCAATGGTGAATGGGCGGGTTGCTCAATGTGCCCATTTCTCGACAAAATTTGTTTGTCCATCTCTTACTACAGGCAGCGCTGGGTTTACGCTTGCCCTGCCACATTGTGTACTTCACAGAACTACCAAGATTAGCGAGATTCTCTGTTTGTTCTCTTCTGCTAACTCGTCCCGGCTGTTATTTAGCTTAGAAATGAGATTGTTTTACTTCATAACTTCCAGTTTATCCGAAGCGAGACCAAAGGGCTTGGTGCTCTTACCTGAACTGGTTTCCATCACCAACAGCGGGAGAAACTGTTGCTAAGGCCATGAAGACCGCCCAAAGAGGACCTGGGCAGCCACGGGGTTGAGATAGCTTCTAGACGGGACAACTTTCTTGTTGTTTTAACATCTGGGATTAGGAACGCAGTGAGCTTGGGCATCTGTCGCTGAACAGACTGAAACTCACGGGGATTCGACAGGGAGAAAAAAGCAGCAAAGGCATCTTCAGTAGCTCCACGGGTCACTAAACAAGTTTTTCAGCAAAACAGATAGTGTAATATCTGCCGCCCATGCCAGGGAAAATAACGGATGCCAGCAATGGGCATGGATGGAGACCGTAGGCAACATTAGGCCAGCTCGTTCGGCGTTGGCTGGAGCCGAACCAACATATGTTAAGAACGAGAGAAACAGAAATAGGATGAAAACATAAAGAGGGAGGTAGCACGCATTCTGTTTGTGGTGACAGTCGCTCTGGTCGACCTTACGCAGGGCACGCAATTGCCTGCTTGAGCGCTGCCACTTCGGCTGCACAGGAAGAAACGGATGCAACTACTGATGCCACAGACATGTTGAAGAATCAGTATTACAAGATCAGTAACACTTTCACTAGACGTTACAACCATTAAAAGTCGCGCTGTTATGGTGATGTCAGCTGGAGTGCTTCGCACAGCACGCTGCGAGGTGATGCGCCGAGTCTAGTGGATCAGTTTTGCTGTGTCTGTGTGGATGCGTCACGCGTCTCTCAAACAACTTATTCCTGAGTTTTATTTATTGACTTTCCGTGTTTAAATGCACGCCACACTCCATCACAGTCCTCACTGGGCTCGTACAGCAACAATGCAAGCACACTGCACAGAGGGCACGCAAAAACCGTTCCCGCACGCACGGACAGATCATCTCGTCGGGTAGCAGCTAACGGTTGGAGCAACGCTTGTCTGGTACATTTCCAAATCTCTATTTTCGGTAAATCACCGCTGAATTCTCAAGAAACCTGAAGAGGGCTGCAACGCGACGGGGCGAGTATGGTGGTGCTGGATACCAGCACTGGTCTCATGTCGGAATCCCACATGGGATCAGTGATTAAGGATTCGGATGAATGGTCGTTTATTGAGTATATGCTACAGCTTAGTACACGAACGTCTAGAGTTAAACTCCTTCAAGCCTGGCATGTGGCAACGCCACACGTCGTGAATCTCTTCGAGAGGCGCACAGCTGTCAGTCAGAGTAGCCTGCTCAACGTTTCCATGCGTTTCCTTCCACATAGGCACAACTCTATTCCTACATGTCCCAAGTATAGGGGACTTTTGTCTTTTGCAAACCATTCGACCTTTCGTCCTACGTATGCTTGCAGCCAGTCACCCGTTGAGCGTTGTCCGCAATATTCGGTTTGAGCGGGCAGCTATGTGGTATCAACGCCATCGTAACACCTGTGTCCTCCATTTGCTCAGAGGCGTTTGGCTGTGTATTCATTTGTCGACGCTTCCATGCTTGATGAAGAGAATTCCATTCAGGATGTTGCCAGGCGCGGCTTCAAGATTGGTCCTCGGGGGATGAAGTTCATCCTGGGTAACTTCAGGTGTGGTGCCA
>CAJFCX010000050.1:0-55914 GCA_904066255.1 Eimeria sp. OTU-X | reverse complement strand
TTTAGCACGACACAACATTATTGCGTTTTGGGCGGTCAATTGTGCACATCATCGGCGAATGCCCCGCATCTATTATGCGATGTTTGATACGCGCGATCGACGGGCATAATCAGTATCTGCTCCTCGCACCTTCGTAGTGTGTAACTACGGTGGTACGATGCAACTCCAAGACCAAAGGTTGCTCGTCCTGTAGTGTCTGTGTTCCTGAGGCTCCCTTGGCCTGGCACGAGGGGAAACCGGCCTCTGGCCTGGCGCGAGAGGAAACCGGCCTAGATGGGGTTCCTTAGGAGACGACACAAATTTGGGAAGATGGCCCACTCGGAAACCAGAAGAGTGTCCGTGACTACTGGCGTTTTCACAGGATCATTTATAAGGCTAATATGGGGATACGTGTGGGAAAACCTAAGTAAGACCTATACGGACAGTTAGAAGCCGATGCTCCTGTGCAGATCGTGCTCTTCGTCTAGGTCCATGGCCTTCTACTTCACCTTTCACTACATGCAAACATCTTACCTACGCGACGCAATGTAAACCAAATATTACTGCAGCCAGAATATTTTGGAAGAGCCTGAATGGGCTGCACACCATTCTATGCGACTGGTGGTTATCCTTACTTGCTTTGCGGAAGTTGAGGCAGGTGGCACGAAGGGGGAAGAACTGCGAATTGCAATTGTGAGAAATCGCTGTCTTTGGCCCCCCCAGAGTATGACGCGCTCTATCTCAAATAATGGCCAGCGAGAAGCATTTAAGGGTGACTCACCAGATCTATCTGCTTCTACAGCTTTTAAAATTTGGATGGGATGGCTACACTACTACGTTTGTCACTTTTCTCGCTGCGTGATGCACTGGCATTACGGGAAAATCTAGAACGCGGGGACAGCACCTGAAGATTTTCTTCTAGGAAAGCCCAGTAGCCACGGAAGTATGCGCTCTCAAGTAATCTGAACGGAGAGCTGACACACCAGCTGAGCTTAATGTTGTTCAGGAGGGGCTTGGGTCATCAGTAGAGCAGCCCTAAATTGCTTACGCCTCTCCATGCAAAATAGCACTAGCCCACTGATCCCGCCAGCCTAAAGCGAATCGTAATGTCGAAATCCTGGGCGTGGTCACCAAAAGCCGCCCCATCCAGCCAGCAATAAAGCGTCCTTACAAACTGTTTGTTGTGAAGCCTCGCATGTCCACTGCTATGTATATGCGTGGTCAACCACAGGTCGGTTCTAACTCCCAGCAGCTATCACATAAGCGATTCTTTCATTGAGATGCATTGCAGATACGCACCGTGGCCTCGAAGCCATCGACGTACCACACGCAGCCAGACCCTCTGCTATCTCCGCACGCTGCAGAAAAGCTTACTGAAATTTTGAGTTTCTATGTCTACACATCACATCGCCGTCTTCTGTCTGAACAGGTCGTGCTCAAAACACTCCTTTCACTGTCACCAAATATGGATGGTTTCCACCGCAGTGTTCCCGTTGCCTCGTAGCCACTGCAACGCTCCAGCTGGTCTCTTGACATATGCTTACAATCCTCAGCGCCCTGCCAAATATTGGGAATAATAGGAATACCCGCGGAATAAGCTTGCAGCTCGCCGAATAAACTTCTGTTGACGACTTGCATGCAACGCACGCATAGTCTACTTGTCGCCGGCATGTTATGTGTCACTGAAGTTTTTTCAGGGCTGCGGAGGAGTTACCAAAATTCACGAACGCACTTCCTATGTTCATCATACAAATGTTGTCCTCGTCAATTACCTAAAAATGTCCACTGGAATCTATATGATGTTCCCGCGCAGACGTCGATACTCACAAACATGAGCAAAGCGAGAGCTTTGTCCTACATAGCAGCACATTCGCGTGTTAACCTATGCTCTGTGTTAATCCAAGTGATGCACCAAGCAACCCCACGACTAAGCTTTACTGGGGGGATTATCCTGCTGCGCGTTTGTCATGAGGGACAACTTAGATCTTTTCGCCGCGTTTGCTTCGAAAACTGTGTTCCCAGGTTGCAGTTGCAAACCGTCCAAATAGCCTCAAGAGGCCCAATATGTGCATCCCTGGAGCAGAACCTCACGTTGTACCAAAAAGCAGTAATAGTGCTGCAAAGCTTTCTAGGAGCCACGTACAGGAGTGGACCAGCTTGGAAAAGGAGTGTGAAGATTCCCGTATGCTCCACGATGTCGCAAATGGCATCACCAGCAACACATGGGCACATACCCAACCACGCATTTACACCCAAAAAAGCACACAAACAAGCGAAATAACTCCCCCCCCCTTCCCCCCTACCCGCATCCACACCTATGCTGACCCAAACACCGCGGAAACATACAGCAGATTGGCCTAACTTTGCCAGCGAAACCTAAACCAACGTGCACAAGCGAATTGAGAAAAAGCTGTGTGCCAACTACAAAACGATGGAGCTGGATGAATCCTGCGTCGTTGGCAATAGTCTTTTGATCGGCTGACGCCAATCAGCGTCTGTATTCAATTCAGTTACAACGCACCCAACATGAGTGCTTAATTGCAATAGATCGTCCGATAGTAAACCTGCTTTGCGCGCGTCTGATGACGCATTTATTGTGGTCACTACGCTAGAAAGTTGAATGACTGCGGAAGTGGGCCCAGCACGAATGCCCAGTCAGATAGGTGCAGAACACTGTTCTGGGCCACGCCACTGCCTGCTGTTCGCTAGAGTACTGATAAATGGTTTGCCGGACTTGATCTCAAAGCAACTATTTTCCCATTGGCTGTCACCAGCCCTCGAATACCAACTCGACATGGACGGGCATATGTGGCAAAGCCTCCACCTCTTAGCTCCAGCGCTTAGAAATAATACCACCGCCATTCAGCAATTCGCATATTAGTGCACTGTGAATCGGCTAGGCTGATAAGGTCGTGCCTCCTCAATGTGATCTTCGTCCATCCACCACTTGCTTATTAACGCTCCCTAATGTCTGCTTCCAACGCATGCGCCTGATACTGTGGTCTACGGAAGGCTTAAACAACAAAAGTCCTTATCCTTGTTGACGCTGGCCGCACGCAAGAGCCCCTCGATGCAATATGTAGCCAGGACTTTTCCAATCCAGTACACACACCCACGACAGCCGATATCCACATCCCCCTGCTCGATGGATACACCCTACAGCACTCACGGCGGAGTTGCGCTGCCAAACGTACTATCTAATGCACCCAAATCCTCTTGCCGGAGCAATGCATCCTCCGTTTTGCACCCCACAACCAGCGTGCCCCCTCTTGTCCCTCCTGAGGATCCAACAAAGCAAACTTCCTCCTTCACGGATGCTCACGCTTACGTAACACAACACCAGTGTTACTCCATGGCATATTTGGGATTCACTCGATATTCTGCTCTTCAACGCTTTCTACGTGCACTTTATCAAAACAGTCCACTGCATGCTCTTGTTTTTATGGCATAGCATTGTCCAGTGTCACGCTAGATGCAGTCGAGTTTACTGTAGACCAGACGAAAACCTCTGGTGCTCTGAATCGCTCCGGGGCCAAAAACGCATGCCAATTTGGGCTGGTTACATTGGACATACACAACAACCCTGTTGATTGCACCCGAAGTGGCTTGGCGGCGAAAGGAATGCTGATAGCTGCTATATCGCAGGATGCTCTTTGTTTTAGTCTGCGAATTATAACAAAAGCACGCTTTATTAGGAAATTCTCGCAAAGGCTGAGAGTGATATGAGCGTTATGACAGCACGCAAGTTGCACGCATCTCGACCCCATTCCCTCTTGCATCCGTTCATCGCGTCCCCATAGTTGTGCTGCAAAATGTAGGTGAGATGCAGCGAACAGCAGAAACACGATACCGTTGGTGAAACAAATTTGCATTTAAAGCTATCGAGCGCTTCCCATGTTTGAAAAAGTTGTGTTGAACGCTGAACGCCTCGTGGGTTTATGAATTCAGTATATTGATAGGTGCACGTCTCCAACGCAGATCTATTGAAGAGACATCGCCCAGAAGTACTTGTACGCAACCGAGCCGGAGAATCCACTTTATCAGCAGCCAAGAGGGCAAGCACGTCTGCCCCTGCAAGAGATATGCTGCAGAAGAATGAGTGTGCCAGCAGAAGGCAACTGGGGACTAGTGGACCATGTTTCCAGGGCGAATGCTCTGGAATGATTTGTGTCTGCAGATACTGTCTTCTCTTTAAGCTTATATAATACCACTTGCCCGTAGGCATGCACTAAATCGCTGTGTGCCCAGCCTTCCCTTCTCGAGAAAACTCCTTTAGATGGAGAGGCACGGATACTCCGTTGCTGCCGACAAATACCTACGTCTTCGCATTTATTTCTTTCTGGATCCTCTAGCCTCCGCTTGTTCATTAAGTAGCCGCTGGAATTTCTCTTGGAGTTGATGGCTCTGCTGCACTGGAGGAGCAGATACACCATTGCAACTGTGGCAGCCAGAGAGACAACCCCCAATAACAGCGGTCTCGTGAGTTCGCCTCCTCGCCTTGGTGAAGACGTATTACGCCCATACTTGAGACCTTGGTGGGAAATAGGAGCAGCGGGTAGTTCATCGTTGCCACTCGCCCCTGCTAAAAGTGACACAGTAGCAAAGAAAAGTGTACTGAACCCTCGCATTTTCTGGACTAAATGAGGACTTTATCTCGTTCGCTATGGTGGAGAAAATGAAATGCTTAAATTTCAACGTGTATAGGGAAAGGAGGCTTCGCATGAACTCCAGCCCGCTCACCTCGAGCATGTGCGGCTTTGGCTTCGGCGCCCACAGGATTTTACAAGGGACCATGCTGCGTAACTCTAATGCATGTCTTCACCAGATATAGAGGTCATGCTTATTTCCTTACTATTCAGGAAAATCGTTACAGTATTTCATGAAGGTAAACGAGATACGTAAGATGGTAAATCCTGTTTTGCCTCCTGCCTTCGGAGCTTGGAAAGTGCTCGGCAGCACTGCTGTTTGTGGGTGCGCCTGATCTGTTGACATTATACAAACGGAGCTCCAACAAGGACATCCTTCCTCTAAAAAACATATTAGTAAAGTACGTATTTGATTCCTTGGATCCTGTGTTTCTTTGTAGCGAAAGTCGTTGATATCTTCGTGGGCCCGTCGTAGCTGCGCTTGAGAGCAGATGCGTAATTTTGGACACTTCCCAACAGCACATGATGTTTTTCCACAGCCTCCTGGCTTCCTGAGCGCATCAGTATAAGATATTCGTGCGGCCGATGCAAGGTGGAGGCCTATCGTGGCATGCCGAACCCCTTACTCCGATACCAGCTGCATGGCCACTCCGCAAGGAAGCATCAGTACACACCATCTGTAGCATGCACTGAAATATTGAAACGTTGCAAAGCACGTGTGTGTCCCTCAATACCCAGCATGTATGCAGGCGGAGAAACACGTACTGAGTTGGTCCGGGCACGCTACACCTTCCCCTTCCCCCTCCCCGAAGCCACAACTGCACACATCGGTATTCTTCCCCAGCAATGCTCAACCGAGGATTGGGAGCCTGAAGAACTCTTCTTTTGCTGCAGTTCCTGTTTTTTATTCTCCTCCCCTAATCGGTTAATATATCCATGGTGTACTTTGTTTTACTCCTTCATTTGCTGGTGCGTTTGATGTCGCTGGAGCTACGGTGGCTCAGGTGGAAGTCCGCGCTGTTGTTAAAATCTAGAGAGAAACACCACTATAATGTGCACGGAGCGTAGTTTCGAAGCCGAACTCATCAAGTGCGGCCTTTTGATCTACAAGCATATTCCTAAATAGCCTAGGTTTGCCATGTAAGTACAGAACAAAAGCTACAAGAGCATTTAAGCAGATGCACAGAGAGCAACTGCAATAAGGTTCTCAGTTGACTTCTGCTAATTTACAGCAGAATCGAACAGAGAATAACTGAGGTATAGTTATCGTGGCAAGGCCTGTGAAAGACAGCCTACAAATTCCCGAATTTCGAGAAAAATATTCTGCCCTCAAGAACCGAAAAGCATGATTGTTAGTAGCAAGGAGTATTTCGGCATCTTTCAAGCTGCTGCGGAAGTCCTGTGCAGCTAGCCCTGAGCATGGCCCAACTCTGCGGAGATGCTGCCGCCACACATGCGGATTGACGTTTCTTCCCAGTGTATTTGAATGGTGCAAAACAATTACGAAACATGTTTCCTTGTGGGTTCTGCGAGTGATTTCTCCATCACACTCGCGCCGCCTTGGGAGTGTTTCTTAAATGTCACGCAGCACCTGCGAGACCGTCTACTTATGGTACATTTCGACGTATACCCACGTGGGTGTGCCAATGAGCGTCTAATGAATGGATCTTTCTCTCGGTTCACTGCCTCGTATAGGCATCTGCCGGAAATCTAGCCTGTGCTGTTCCCGTATGCCGTTTGTAGCAATGCGGCATGCAACACTGCCGCACTGCCTCGTCCCTGTCTTGCTGATGGGCAAAGCATCATGCGCTGTAAACTCCGTAGCACCGGCTGTTCTGGCATGCGCACACCCAATGCCAACGCGCGTTCTGCTTACACACAGCAAACCGTTTTAAAACGTTCAATGCAGACAAAACGGCATCTCCGTTGTCTGCATTGTCCCTACGGCAGCTCCCGTACTTGTCAGGGCGGGGACTGGCGAATTGCCAGTGGGCGCCCCTGCAGACGAGGTTTTAGGCACTCGCGCTGTTCTCCGTAGTCTAGAACAACTACAGAGACAGGCGGAGCCACAAAGACGTTCTGGAGCTGGATACGCCCATTCATGCAGTACGAAGAGATATTGGACCCAATTTAAGCAACTGCGGCCGGGTGCGGGAAAAGCAGCACCCAGCCACTGACATGCAGACACGTTGCGATTGAAGCACACCAGCAAGCAAGCACGTAAAAATGAATGTCGTCTGTTCCAAAGGCGCAAATGCATATTGGAGGTGCAAGCGTGCAGCGGCTCGAGGGCAGAGAGCTGTCAAGCGCGGCGCATGCGATGCGTGCAACACATGTGGATGCACCGAAATGGGCATGTGAGCCCGTGATGATGCAAAGTCGCAACGACGCCAAGGGGAAAGGACAGAGTTGTGGCACCATGCATGCAAATGAAATTCGGTTACGGGGCATCAGAAGTCCAGCTCTCCCCCCGTTATCACCGAAGGACGGCTTGGTTCTTCTCTTCCACCAGGCTTGTCAAAACGAATGATGTGTTTTTCTGCTGCACTCAGCGAATCTTGCGCTTCGGCTCCCGTTCGTATGTAGCGCACAATTCTGAATACGCAAGGAAAACCGCATCTCGCAACCACCAACACCTCGCAAAAGCAACCCACAAACTCCCACAGAATAAACAAGGGGAACAACGACAGATACGGGCTCGCGAAATGGGGATAAGCAGCAGCAAAACAAGAGGAATCAAGCAACAAGCTTATATATATAGCACAAGGCAAGAGCTTTAAACAAGCAAGCACGCACAAGACAACCTGCGGTGTCGAAAAAGGGTTGAGAACAAGGAGGAAGGAGCGACGGGGACAGATGACGATAAAAATAGCTATATGTACGGGTGAAAATTGACAAGACAGGCAGGCACCGAATAGGTTTAAGAGGAACAGCATGGAAGCCTTTCCAAACCCAGCAGAACTACGTGACGGCACACGAGATCCTCAGTACAAGGGAGCAAAGAAAGACGCACCGCACCACCGCAGCGACAAAGAGACAGTAGCATCAGAACAAACAAGGGTAGAGCGGCAACCAGAAAGAGTCAGCGACGCGCATAATGAGGCACGAACACCCGAAGGGGAGCAGCAGAAACCCAAACTAAGAACTAGCAATCCCACAGCTTCCCCGACAGGGAGAGGCAGCAGCAATCATGGGGTTACACCTAAAGGCCATCTCACCTCACAAATTGCGCCACGTATCGTATTGTGAGGAGAATAACCGTAACAAACTCGTCGAGAGACTCCACCACGCCAACCTGCGATCCGGACGCCAAACCATAAACCCCTAACAAATGTCCCTTTCTCCACAGAAGATATGTGCAGTTAGCCAGAGGAAACTCTTCCTTCCTCCGAGCTTCGACACCTTCATGCCCTCGGTAGGTGATGCTTATCCCCCTAACCCCTAAACCCAGACACGAAGCCTCGGGGTCCCGAAGGGTTCAGGCTTGCAGTTTTCGGGGTATAATTTATACATATATAACGGGATGGGCTAGAATATGCTTCCTCGCTCACCACTTCTAGGAGGAGGAGCAGCCAACTAGCAAAGCAGACCAAGGAGACAGCGAAGTCAAAAACGTGCCAGCCACTACTCCAGAAAGGCTGCAGAACAGTCACACTGTTGCAAAATTCTAGATTTTTTCCAGTCTGTAACGCACTCTAGCACACATATAGAGGCCATCGGCCGCCGTGTCTGTTGTAGACACAAGACAGGTGTTTACGGGTCTATGGCTGTGCAAGAAGCCTCTGCCACGCAAAATTACCTTTCCTAAGAGAATCATATCGGCGATCGTTTCAAAGCAAACTGCAAACGTTATAAGGCCGTCCACAGCGCAGACCCAGACAGGAACGGGGTTCTTCCGCTGTACGCATTCAAAACCCATATCCTATACCATATGCCCTTCATGCTGACACAGCCACCACAATTCCTGTGCCTGTGACCACGAGATCGGCTAGCGTTCGTAGCGATACAACTGCAACACGTGGATAGGAAACACGGCAGCACGAGCATCAGCATCACCAAGCAGCATCAGGTATAGCGTATTGCGTGAGGCCCTTCAGCAGCAGTTGAAACACTACTGTTATGGCCCCAGACCCTAGACCTAGACACGGTCGCAGCTTCCCAACTTACAAAGTGGACATCTACGATCATAAATACGACAAGGCACACAGTTGCGATGGCCATTAGGAAGCAATAGGCGAGGTACCATCTCGAGAGCCGTATGTTGTATATTATACCCTTGCCTATGTCGCTCTGTATAGATAGCGCTACCGCGCTGTTGGCCTTCTGCCGAGATGAAAGCAGCGGGTTGACCTCCCGCGTGAGGCCCCGAGGGACCTCATCGTCCTTCTTGTCCTCCATATCGCCCTCAACGAGAATGTGCAATCCGTAGGCTGCTGTTGCTGGTGCTCCTGCTGCGGCTTTTGGGGTTGCTGCTCTTGCCCTTGGCGTCCGGTTGAGCAGAGGCCGCTCCTTGCACCTCTGCTAAGTCCAGTGAGAGTATTATGCTCACGGGGACAGCTCTGTTCGATGCCGTCTAGAGTATGCGCTTCAAGGCGAAATATGATTGAACTAATCGGAACCCTCCACAGGCTCGAAAGCTGGCTGCAGCGCCCTGCCACCGTTAGGAAAGCGGGGACAGGTAAGGAGAGGCAGTCACTATCCGGATAATGTGCTGAAGACTTCAGCCAAAAAGAGTGTGTTTTCCCTACCCGCGAAGCAGAACTCACGGGGAAATGCAAGCAGCGCCGCAACAGCCGGCGCTACTAAGGGAAGGACTCTAAGCGAAGGACACTTAGCTGCTCGTGGGTAGTAGGGGACAGCAGCCCTGTTTGGTTTTGTTATTGAGAAAAATCGGCTCCAAAACTCTACTCGGTATGCTCTTAAATGTGGAGTTGATGGAGTTGATGGTTTCAAGGCGCTCGAAGCGCCTGGAATTGCTTGGCCCCGCCGCCGCAGTTGGCTGCCATTGAGAGACCAGATCACGGCATACAGCGGCGTTCCCCCTTCTAAACATTCAAGCAGATATTTTTCCAAGCTTTTCTTTGTGTTAAAATTACCGCTTACAAAAGTCTTCGAACTTTCAAGGAGGCCTTTTTTCTGTTAGCTCACGATCATCTAAGCGGTCGAAGGCATAGCATTCGTGCTCTTATTGGACGTTTCCTTGCATATCCCTTCAAATGGCACATTTCCCTCTATACGTGCTGCCAGGTTTATGATAAATCAGGCTAAGGGTCCATCATGAACGGGACGTTTCGACTAATGCCCCCCCGGGATATTCACGGTAACTTGCGTCCACACGCTTCGCAGAGGGCAGACGATGACTGCAATAGAATTGGCAGGAGCTGCCTGTTTCTAACTCTTTGAAGTTACCAGGACTCATGGGCATAGCGGCCTAAGGGCCTGTCTGTGCGGTTGGCGGTCATGATGGAGCATGGCCTACCAGGACTTCGTACTTGCCTCTCTACAGCGTTCGTGCTCTCAACTACGAGCTCGACGATGTCTTTGCATGCAGCGAAGCTTTACCACCCATTTTGGAGCAATATTCTGGATGCCTAACGTTCTCATGAAATAGGATCCATTTTTCAGTATGTGCTATAAGCACTAGTGTAGGATATGCCGCCGATTAAATGATCTACATAGAGACTGAATACTAAGCACTCGCGATTGATCTCTTTGTCTTGCGGTGTGGATGAGCACCAGCTGTGACTGCTGAGCATTTATTACCTTCCTACCCTTGTTGATCTCCTCTTCCAGTCTGACAGTGTTTTCTTCCTTTTCTGTCTCCCCCTACCCATGCTGCTCTACTCTTCCCGTCTTGTAGTGTTTTCTTTCTCTGGCTCAACGCTTGCATGTTTACGTTGTGCTTATTCGCGGGCTCACCACAATCCCCATATCAACCAGTCACCTCAACCCTCCTGTGTGTGTCCCATTACGATCCTGGTCCACGCTTGCATTACAAGAACCATATTGCATGAAAGCGTAAGTGTCTCTGCAGGAGAAAATAGCTCAAACGGCACCCACTAGCGCGATTTCAGCTACTTCGCAGCCAGCTCAGTCTTGTGTCTGGGAATACAGCGGAACTCCCAAGGCGCTTGATTGTGTTTGTCTGTATGCGAAGCACTCCCCACAACGTACGACTATCGAGTGTCGATGTAGGGTTTGGCTTTTCTGGGGGTGCCTGACTCTAGCCTAGCTTTGCAACAAGGGTGTAGCTGTGGTTGTTCCAGTTTCCAACACCGCTCACCGGCAGTCGAAGTCATGACGTCTTAATGGAGTTCATGACTTTGTGTTGTCCCGCATGTGCTTGCATGTATTTTGTCGAGTAGCCTGCAAATATAAAAGCTGTTTGGAAACGATACAGTTTGAACCGCATGCCATATGGCAGTATCTCCTAGACCTTACAGGTTTGGCTGTTGGCGCTCGTCACGAAGCCGTGCCCCAGCACCCAGGTGTTTCCTACGGCGACACCAGTTCAAACCGCCACATCAGGCTGATTATTAAAGGGTGTACTCTATATGGGACAGCGAAAACCAACGAGGAAAGCCCGAACAAAGCAGCGGGCGGTGCTCATCTACAAAGTTACAGTGGTAGGCGGCAACAGAGAATAATAGTTGTACACGGGCCGCCTCACGAGTTAGAGGCAGGAAAAATTAAAGTGGGCTATTATTAGGTAGTTCCGCCAGTTTCAGGCCAGGACTGGTTAACATTGGCGTTGACTATCTTTTCTTGACTGTTTGACGTCGCAACTAATGGTAACATTCGGACAACAACCATCAGGCTTCTCTTTGTCTTCTCCGTCGCCAACGACAAAAATGGGGAGTCGCGTGGAGCTTTCTCAGAACACTGGAGCCTGTATGCACGAGCAATTTCTAAAGGCTGATCTCTTCAAACCCTAGCAAACATGTTGCAGGCCCTTCTACCGAACAAATGCGAATTGAAGCGGCAATTTGTCTTGCATTGCTTTAAATATACAATCGTAAGGAGTTGGACGTCTAATCTCCTGTCTCCCTGTTGTAGTCGTGGGCCAACAGGCATGAAATCAAAAAAAGCATACCGCCTAAACCACATTATGTTTGGACTGAAAAAAGGTCACGGGTTCCAAGAGTTCCTGAGCCACATGCTTGCGCCAGACCACGAGTGTACAGTGGACTTGAGTGGTGTGGAACTGGCCTTTCCACGGCGCAGTGTTTTCTCTGATAGCAATTGGCTTCAGGAGCATGTTTGATTTGTGCCCCCACCTCACAGAAGTCTTTTTACCAACTGCAATATCGGAGACGGCTCGCAGCGCTCTGCGCGTGCAGCTCCGTTGACTCGTTGCGTTACGCTAGGACATGATATAGTACAACGTGCATATATCCGTTCGTTGTCGATGCCTTCTAGATTGCCCCATTGTAAATAATAATTCTTGCGCTTGTATTGTATGCAAGTCGTGTGTGCTTTTAATTCAGTTTCAATTTCGGACTTCTTAACTCCTTGCATGTGTAGGGGCCCCTACACAGCAAACAGAAGCAGCCCAGCCACATCTGGCAGTTGCCTGCTGATAGCCAAACTCTAATAGCTAGGCAGTAAACTCTGAATTATCGTATTTGTTTCCGGTGACCCACTCAATGCGCTTTCTTTTGTTCCTCATATCTTCCCCACGTGTCTTCACGACATGAAGGCAGTCCCGCAAAAACACTCTATGGCTAGCTGGTTAGCCAAGGGCCCCAGCTAGCCTCCAAATGCCGCTTGTCTAAATCATTTGGATGGGATCACTGCAGGGAACATTGGGGTGGGCATCCTGAAAAGGCCCCATGCAGCAGCAGGAGCAGCCCCAGCAACTGCAGCAGTAGTGCCATCGGCAGTTGCAGCAGTGACAGCAGCGATAGCGTTCCAGTTTCAGCATCAGCAGGAAAGCTGCTGCTCATTCAGAGCGACATGGATGGCAATCCTAGATTCGATGCCTTGGCGCCGCAGCTACCTCACCTACTTGTCATTCAACGCAAGAGAGGCAACAGGAGCTACGAAGGCAGCAGGCATAACAGAACAAGCAGGAGCTGCAGATGCATTAGCAACGGCACAGCATCTTCACCAAAATGTGTGCTAAGCATGAAGTACCCCTGCAACTATTCGAATGACCCCCAAATTTGCCTGCCCCCTCCTGAATCTGCGGCACATCCCGCTGTCGTTAGAGCAGTAGACACAACTGCACATGCACCAGGGGCAGCCGGCAACGCCTTGTCGAGGGTTACATGCGCTGCTCTGCATGTTTTCAACACCCATGGCTGCGCGGATGCACTCAAGTATGTCAAGCGACAGCCCCAGGGGACGCAGTTGCTTCTGGCGCCCGAAAAGGAGCCCTTCGGGGGGCCCGTCGAAGGACGCAGTGTGGACGTTCAGCAGGGGAATGTACGCAACAGCTCAATCTCCGTTTCTTGGGGCACTTTGTACCGCCGAAGGACCTTTTTGGAGGTGCAAGAAGACAACAGGCCCAACCGGTGCCCAGCAACCACGGCTGCTGCTCCTCCTGCTTCTGCGGAGTCACTAGCACAGCACAGCCCACGCCGTAGGTGCAGCAACCCGAACAGCAGGAGCAGCAGTAGCAGCAGCAAATACTGTAGTAGTAGCTGTAGCAGCGGCAGGGACAGCAGAGTTGGACCGCGGGCTTCGTGGATGCGTGGCCACCAGGTGCGTCAACGCAACTCACGACAGCAGGAGGAGGGGCAGCGGCAGCTGCAGCGACGAGCCTGCCTTGCAGTGAGTGACGGATGTAGCTGCACCAGATGTTGCAGCCCGAAGGCCCGTTTCGTGCATGGGCGTTTTTCCGATGTAGGCCATAAGGCCCCTGGCGATTGGATTGGCAGGCATATTCCTGCCACTGCATCTGTTTTTGTTCTCGCTTCCACTGGTGATAGCCCTTCACCGGTTGCTACGCCTGCCACAGCAGGGCTCGGTTATAGCAGACGCCCCCCAGCAGCAACAGCAGCAGCAGATGCAGCAACAGATGATGTAGGTGAAGCAGTTCCCGGCATCTCTGCAGCACCTCATTACAACCGGTGGAACGTGCCCACTGCAGCCCAACTGCCCTCTAGTGCACGGGGCCTGAAACGAGGGTCCCCTGCTTCTGGTGATTGTGCTGCTGTTGCATCACGCTGTAGCAGCGGGGGGGCTCAGTTGGGACCCGTTGGTTTAGGGGAGTCTCAGACAGCATACCTCGGTGCTGCAGCGGACTCCGCACAACGGAGCCGCAGCACGAGCTGCCGCTGTAGCTGCAGCAGCAGTAGCATCAAGGCCACAGCAAACACTAGAGCAGTAGCAACACCAACCACATCTTCTAGGCAAATTGCTGCGCCCAGCCGTTGGAGCCCTCTTAACAGGCAGCAGCAACTCCGCGGGCAGCAGACGCTCAATCCAAAGAAAGAGGTTCTCGATAACCGGCAGCAGCAGGAGCTGCAGCAGAAACAGCGGGTGCAGCATAAGCAGCAGCACGAGAAGGTGCAGCAGCAGCAGGCGGTGCATCAGACGCACGAGCATCAGATGCAGCAGAAACAGCAGCGATGGAGGCAGCCGCAACTTGAGCAACGCAAGAAGCTGCAGCAGGTCATGCAGCAGCTGCAGAAGAAGGCGCAGCACCAACCATCTCAACAGCATATGGATGCTGTTGATGTGCTTGCTGCTGTGTCGTACGCTTCTGACGTTGCTGGTGGCCGCAGTCAACAGCAAGTGCAGCGGCTGCAGCACCAGCGGCAGCAGGATGCTTCTGGGGTTTTCTCACCAACAGGCGGAGCAGAATCAGCAGCTTCCGCTGCTGTTGCAACAGATTCAACCACTGCCACTTCATCAGACGCAGCAGTTGCTGCTAGTGCAGCGGTTCCAACGGTTGCTTATCCAGCATCACCTGTTGCTGCTGCGGCTGCCTCAGAACTGGCATCGGCAAAGCAATTGAGCATGCCCCTCCACAGAGAACACAGCTGCAATTACGAGCTTGAGTTTCCCTATAGTCAGCAGCGGCGGATGCAGCAGCAGAAATACCATCAGCAGCAAGAGACACGACATCCGCAGGTGCAGCAGCGGCAGTTGTACACATGCATTGAACATTTCTGCCGGGTGCTGCAGCGCTCTGCCTGCCGCCGGCCTTGGCGGCAGCTGCTGTTGCATGCCGCACAGCAGCACGCACTGCAGCACCAGTTGCAGCAGCAGGCCCGGACTCCAGGGCAACAGCACTACCGGGCGAGCAAGCAGCAGCAAGAGCAATTTGTGCAGAACCAAGAGGAGGGGCAGCCGACCCGGCAGGAGGAGCAGCAGCTGCCGCTTCTGCAGCAGCATCAACAGTGCACCCAATGTCTAAACGTCATGGATGCAGACCTTCACAGCCTCTCCCTCCGCGATGAAGCCAGCAGCAGAGACACATGCACGCGGCTGGAAGACTACCGAAGGCGACTGCGACAGCAGCAGCTCCGCCACAAGCAGCTGCAGCTGCAGCAAAGGCTGGAGCAGCGCCAACAACACAAGCAACAGCAGCAGCTCATCCAGCAGCTTGCCACTGCAGCACAAGAGCTGAAGAAGGCTAATGACCAGCAGGAGGCCCTACAGGGGCGTCTAGCAGCCGCCCTGTCCCGGCTGCAACAGCTGGAGCAGCAGCACCTGCAACAGCAACAATAACGGCGAGAAGCAATGCCTGAACGGCATTGCTTCTCTGAATTGCTTTCCAAACCTGTTCTCTGTTACCGTTGCACTTCGCATGCTTGCAGTAGTTGTGGCTGTTGCCACTCGCCGTCGCAGTTGATGGAGCGGGATTTGGCGTTGCTGCCTTACTGTTTGCAGCAGGTGCTGTGTGCTACCAGCCCACGTGTCTGCACAATTCAGCCAGCCGACGCATCCAGAAATTTTCCATCCGGACCGTACGTTTGTCTCGGCTAATTTCAGTGCTTGATTGATTTGCTATGCCATGCTGCTACTCAAACATAGTTGAAGTAGCAGTAACAGAAGCAGCAGCTGCTGCTGCTACTACTACTGGAGTTGCAAGCAATGTAGCGGCTTGCTGGACCGCTCAGTGCGGCAGGCTCCGAGCCCCCGGTACCGTGGCTGCTGCTCGACGTCACACAACAAAAATTGACACAGAGACCTGCCACAGAACGCCAGGGCTCATCGGGGTTGCACATCGTGCTGCTGTCGCTGGCGTGGTTAATGCAGCTGCCGCTGCTCTAAGAGCAGTTGTGGACTACTAGAAATCGCCACCCCCCGTCAATATACCCATTTCCTTACACTAGTTCTTAAGGGCAGATACATGCAGGCAGCCATGCAACCACCACAAACACTCCTAAAACACAAGCGTGCCAGCAGCGAGCGGCAGCTGCTAGCGGTCCAGCAGCGCAGCAGCAGCAGCTCGCGTTGCAGCAGCTCCGCAGGAGCTGGTTCTATAGAGCCCTACAGCAGGAGCTCCTGCTGATCCAGGAGCGGTGCAGCAGGTGGGGGTGAATTCGTCACTTTGCCTATATCAATTCTTATTTCCGAAGCCTTGCAGTTCTTCGGGAAAGCTTTCTGCTAAACATGCAGCCAGCTGACCGACACTGCAACACCATTGGTCCAGCAGCTCAGCAACACACGCAGCGTCCTCTTCTTCCGGTTGCCTTAGCTGTACGCACACCCCCAATACACCACGCAAAATCCATAGAGGCAGAATAAACCCACACAGCAAGCAGCTTTAGCTACCGCCAGACCAACAGCAGTAGCACCCGCAGCAGCAGCAACCCCAGCATCACCACCAGCAGCAACAATGCCAGCTGCAGCAACATCAGCGACAGCGCACTCGCAGCATATTTGCTTCGTCATCAATGAGTGCGGGAAGCTGTCCCTGATGAATGGCCTGCCACGCGTACAAACACCCCACAGAGAAAACGCAATTTTGAACCCCAGTGGCGCTCCAGCTGTCAGTAGTAGAAGCAGATATGAGATACGGCGGGGGAAACGCATGACGATGCAGCAGCAGCAGTTGCATTCAACGGTTAAATCGGTCGTAAGTAGCCAAGCCGACAGCAAAGGATGGCAAAAATTCGAACAACCACGGCAGCACCAGGAGCTGCAGCAACACTAGGGCTTGCCTGCAGCAGCAGCTGCCGTGTGCCTTCTTCTGAAAGCCGCAACGTCTGTTGCAGCCGCCGCAGCGGGAAGTCTGAGTAACAGCAAGAGATGGCCTTCAACCGCCGCAGCCTGCAAGCATAGATCCATCTACATTCCAACCCAAAGCCGTAACCCATAGCTTATAATGCCAAATTCTAAGCTCTAAAACCTTAACCCTGAATTGCCTGTAGACCGAGGTGCCCCACCGAACGGCCAGCAATAGAGCCTTGCTGCAGTGCAAAGCAAATGGGTCCTTCTTGCCCAGAAGCTTTAAGTGCTGCGCACACACCGTCACCCTCGAAGCCCGGAAGCCAAAACTGCAAAGAGCTAGTGGCGCTGGCTTATGCGTCTACAGAAAGAGGGAGAGGATACAGGTGCCTGGAGTAAAACGGGTGTATATGGCCTAGGGTAAGGGTTAGGGCATCCAGCAGGAGAAACACCTCGTCAACACCTTCAACATCGTTGGCTTCGAAGGCTGCCCGCATAGCCTTCGCACACTGCACTTCCGGGTCGCCCTGCAGCAAAAGTAGCACAAGCAAAGTCAGAAGCTGCAGCGTGACTGCAGAATGCTCAGCACATGTGGCAGTAACGAACAGCGCGCCGAAGGTGCTAAACATCAACAGCAGCATCGACGGAAACATCAAGAGCAGCACCGGCAGCAACAGGAGCAGCGGGGGCAGCAGCCGACCTGTAGGGCCTTTCCTTCTCTCGTGCTGAACGGGTCAACAGACGAAGCCGCCAAGGGAGCCGCCAGCACCGCACGGCGCAATGCAGCAGCAGCCGCACTGCACGCCCGCAGAACCCCAAACGTCTAGCCCAGCACTCTCAGCCCCTAGTTGATAAGCACAAGGCACTGCAAGGGAGCAGAGATAGTATGCGAATGGCCCGGCAGCGTAAAGTTGAAAGCTCCCCTCAGCACTCGCGGTTGTTCGGGGTTTAGAATTTAGGTTTTGCGGTTTGGGCGCTAGGGTTTGAGGGAGTTCACCGCGTATCGCCGACTTCCTGATAGTGGCGAAATGCCGCCATGAGATGAGCGTGAATGCCAACCCAGGGCTGTTGCTGTTGCTTCTCCTCTTGCTGCTGTCGTTGCTCCTGCTCTAGCTCCAATTCTGGGTGTACGTGCAACTCCAGCAGCAACCGCGCCCCGCACTCTCGGACTGCTGCTGCGCTTCTGGGGTCTAAGGAGGCGGCTGCGAGCTGCAGCGCGTGAGGGAGCAACTGCTGGAGCTGCTTCCAGTCTTGGGTGTAAGTGTAGCAGAGCACCTCCGCTGCTGCTGCTTCCAGCTGCTGATGCAGTGGCAGTGATGGGTCTCTGCCTGCCCCGTGAACGCTCGGCAACAGGCCTTGCGCCTGCATGCAGAACCAATGGTCCCCTTGAAACTGATTCTAAAGTTCCACAAGCTGGGCACCAATGAAACTCTACCCGCATGCCTTCAGATGGCCAGACGGCGCAAGCAGCAGTAACAGCAGCAGCACTGGAAGCAGCAGAGGCAGACACAGCAGCAGCCGTCCCCGCCAACAGAGGCTGTCGCGGATGTGACTGCTACTCACTAGAACCTTCAATCAAGCATACGCGGATGAAGATAATGAGTACTTAAATCCTAATTCGTAAACCCTAAATCCCAACTTTCCTGCTGCCGCACCTTTTGCCATTCGCCAAGCTTCACGTACAACAGCAGCAGCTGACTGCAAACGTGGGCCCACAGCCGCTGCTCACGACAAAAAGAAACACCATCCACACCCTGAAGCCTAAGCGCTCTGTCGAAAGCAGCAAACCCTAGGCGGTAAGCTGCACGTCCCATGCTCAAAAAATATAACCTAGCAAACGCCCAGCAATCCAGCGAGCGTCTGCACATGCTTAGTGGTTTACGGCTTATATTTGAACTTACATTCAACCCCTGGGATTCTAAGGCGGCAATAGTAGACAACATGAGCTCTTCCAGCTGCTGTTCGCCTTGCTGCAAGCAAGGGGTTTTGGTGTTTCCTTCTCCCTCGCCCAAAGGCTGAAGGCCACCAGTGTTTGGCTGCCTCTGACAAAGATGTGCATCTGCCCTTTGCTGCTGGTGGTGCTTCTGCTGCGGTGAAGCAGCGAAGACGTCGGGTAGCCCATCGTATTGCCGGATGCCGGCGCGTTTGGTAGCAGCGGAGAGGACGGCTTGTACTGCTGCTGCTCCATCGCTAGCAGCAACAGCAGGCAGCAGCTGCAGCAGCCGCTGGTAGTCCGCAGCTGCCCTCAAGAAGTCCCCTGCAGTGTTAGAGGCACGAGCAGAAGCATTACTGATTTGGAGACAGGCCCTCACGGGAAGACTAGGACTGGAAAGGGGGTCACGTCCCTGGTCCCAGCCGCTGTTGAACTGCAGCAAGAGCTGAAGCACCTGCAACTACAGCAGGAGCAATACCAGCAACGGTTGCACCAGTGTACCTTCTCTAAGGAACAGCAGCGTGAGCGACAGAAGAGACTTAAAAGACCATGGTTTCTGAGGGGCTTCCGCCTCCCGCTGGAGCACCTCCTCAATCAAAGCCACTGCCTGCAAACACAAACCCTAAACTCTAAGTTCCAGACAGCACGCGGATCTAGTATGCGCGCCAAGGGAAGTGGTTCGCAGGTGTACAGTCTCAGTAGTTGCACACGAGTGTACGGCGACTTAAGGTTTAGCTGGGGTTTAGGGCCTAGTCTTTGCCTTCTCCGGTTTCGACTGTAGACAGTCTTGGGCCTCGTAATAGAGGTTCTCTATGAGGATAGAACCTTCCTCTTCAGGGCCCCAGGGCCCCCCGTCAGACTCATACTCGAAGTCATACCCGTCCTCCATTCCATGGAAAATCCTGGTGTTGCTGCTGCGGCAGCTGTTGTTGTTGCTGCTGTTGCTGCAGCTCCTGCTGCTGCTCCAGTCGTGCGGCTGGGCTTGCTGCCGCTGCCACTCCCCGCGTACCTGCGGCGCCGCTGCTGCAGCGGCTGCAGCAAGAGAAGAGGTTGTTGATACCTTTCTGTATATGTGTGTTTGTGATTCTGATATCCTTCTTCGAGAACCAGCAGAAGGGGCAAAGCAATCTTTCAGTCTATTTCTCTACGGGTTTGGGGTCCGAAACCCCCTGGGGGTCGGCTGCCCCTAACTCGCTGGGTCGGACGTTTTAGGTAGGCTTTAAGGTTTAGGGTCTCTTGTGTAGAGTGAGAAGATGAGGAATAGTAATGGAATCAAAGGCGAAAAGGCAACAGACATTTTCCTCCAATTTCCGCTGCACTATCTCCGAAGTCGTCAGGGGCCTCTCCACGCCTGCAGCTGCTCTGGCCGGCCCCGAGGGGGCTGGCGCCTCGAGTTTACTTTGTAGGTTTTACTTGTACTTGATAAATGCACATAAAAACAGTATTAATAAGCACAGGGCAGCTCTTGGGGCGCAGTTGCCGGAGGTCACCTTCTGCAGTTCAAACCCTTATCCCTCAACTGTAAACCGCTAGCCTACAAACGTGGGCACTCAAATCTAAACACGAAATCCAAAACCATTAGGCGTAAAGATACTGCCCTTAATCATAGAACCTAGGCCATATGCACATGAGATCCTAAACTCTCAAATCCAAATCGTTGACGCATGAGGCGTCGGTATTGTGCTGAGACATTAGGGTTAAGGCCGTCCTTAGACCCTAAGCCCTACACCTTCAGCACAAACAACATCATAGACCCCACTGGACCTTTCCTTGTGCCAGCTTTCGACCGAAGGGCCCTCCATTGGGGTATTCGTAAGAAAGGTGGGACAACGGCTTCACTGGAACGCCTCATGCAGCGAGGGTGTTTGCAGATACACTCCATTCATGGAGCTTTGACGCCACAGGGCTTGCAGATGCGGCCAAACTCCCCTGAAGTTCAGAGCATAATAAACCACCCAATGGTTTCTGCGAAAGAGTTTTTAGGTTAGAGACTTTGGGGTTCCAGAGGGCCGACACACGTGCAGGACCACGGCTCAACCTTTACATACTAGGGTCTGAAGTAAAATTTCTTATGTTCAGTTAGTTGAATCCCGACAGGTCCCCAACCATGCCCATAAATCCGAGCCGCAGTGTGCAGCTCCACTGCCACTAGCTGCCTTAGAGTCATCTGGCGAAACTCTCACTCGAAATGCAAGTGCAAAACCCTCAGTTTAAACACTGGCCAGTAGACACCAAACCCTAGCCGCGAAGCCTCGCCTCAAGCTCTAAACCCTAGCCATATACTATTACTAAGAGTTCGGCGCCAGCCTATTCTGAAGCGCTTCCCAGAAAACCTTGAGCCCAGCGGTTTGGGTGCCCTGCCACCAAGAACTGTTCCCGTTCTTGGGGGACCAAATATGCAATACATAAACTGTATATAAGATGCATGTGAGAATTAAACAGCAGTATAGACATCGAGGGTAGTCTTGTAGGGGGAGATGATTGAAAGCCGTTCTTTGAATGCCTTAGGGGGGCATAAAGATAACTTGATTCTTGCCTACCATGGGGAGGGTCTGCTGCTGCAAACGACGCTGCCTGTCTCTGAGGTGCAGCCAAAGAAGCAGTTCTTCATATGTCCGCACCGTTGTGTTTCCATCGCCCCCCGCACCTGCAGTAAAGAGAGGGGCCCCCGGCGGGCTCCCCGGGGGCCCCCCTGTGCCATGCGGCTCCAGTTGATGCATTTGCCCGCAAGCTTCTCCTACAGGTACACACGCGGGAGTTTCACATCGAGGGTAGGCTGCAGTGGCGGCAGACACCCTCTGCAGCAAAGGCCCAGAACTGGCAACAGAGCCCTCTGAAAGAGAGGTAGTAGAAGCACTGAATGAGGCAGCAACTGCTGCAGCGCCGGCAGCAGCAGCTGAAGGGTTTGGTACAGCAGAAACATCGGGCGCAGGAACAGCAGCAGCAGCTGCTGCAGCGGCAGATGGAGAGACTGCTGCTGCTTCTGCTGCTGTATGAGGCACTCGACGCTGAGGAAACATCTCCGAGAAGACACAACACGGTACAACTGCAAGGGCCAAGTCCGGCAACTCCGCCGCCGTTGCTGTCTGCTGCTGTTGTTGTCGCTGCCCTTGCTGCCCACACCCCGAGTTGCTCTCCTCAACACTACTCGTGTCGCGCTTGCTGTTGCTGCTGCTGTTGTTGCTGTTGTTGATAGCGCTGTCAACTCTTTTGTTCGTGATGGCGTTGTTGCCGCTGCAGCTGCTGCCGCTGCTGCCGCTGCTGCTGTGCCTGCTATGGTTCGTGGGGGTGTACTTGCTATCGTCGGCATTGCAGTCGCTGCTGTTGCCGTTGCCATTGCTGTTGGTGCTGTTGTTCCTGTCTCCGTTGCTGTTGTTCCTGCTGCCATTGCTTCTCGCGCGCCTGCGTGCGTGTACGGCGAGGCCGGCATCGACAATGTCTCCGGCGGCCTCATCAGGATGTAGGCCGACGAGAGCTGAGGCTGTGAGTAGCTTTTCTTGTACATAGAGACTCTCTCTGATGAGATCGGCATTGAAGAAGGCGGGGATCGTCTCTACTGATTCCCGAAAGAAGGCCTCAGCCTCTTTACCCCGCAATCCCCTATGTTGCAACAGCCACGCAGCCTGTCTTCTGTTGAGCCTCAGTGGGCACTCAAAAGAGCTTCTGCTACAGCTCTTCATAGAGGAGCTCATCACCTGTTTCGGAAAGCAGGCGTCACCGGTCTCCGCAATTGCATTCTCAGAGAACCCCCGTGCATCTGCTGATGAGGCAGCAGCAGATGCTCCTGGGTGTACATGCGGCTGTTGGGTCTCCCACTGTCGTCTGGCGTCGGGAGGCTGCGCTGCTTCGCTCTTCGGGGTGTAGGTACACCTCGGGTCAATGATCGTTGTGGGGATTTGATATTTAACAGCTAATTCAAATGCCAACTCCCCACGTCCCCCTCCGACTTCTACAACTCCACTGCCCATCCGCAGGCGTTCGGTTCCATACGTTTTGACAAGCCATTCGCCAAACACGGCGCCCCGCAGACTCCTAGGGTAAACCCGCTGCTGATGCTGCTGTTGTTGTTGCTTGTCCTGGAGCGTCAGGGCCGAAAAGTTCCCCCCAAGAAACCCCGAGGGAGGCTGCTGGGGCAGCTCACGGAGCAGCAGCTCCTCCGGCTGTTGCAGCTGCAGCAGCTGCTGCTGCACGCGCCGGACCTGTTTCTGAGCCTTCAGCAGGTCAAACTGTCTCCTCAGCCTTCCGTCCCTAACGTGCAAGAGGGGACAGCCAGCGCGCCCGCAGCTGCCAGCGAGCAAGTACATCTTGCATACTCTGGAGAGATCCAGAGCCGCTGCTGATGCTGCTGTCCCTTTTGCTGGAGATCTTCCGTGTTCTGCTGCTGGATCTGCGGCTAGCTGCTCAGATGGAAGAGCCGCACGAGGTCTGCCGTGCAGCAAATGGACGCGCTGAGCCTTCTCTAAGGTGGCAGCAGCTACTGCTTCTGCTGCTGCTGCTACTGCTGCTGCTTCTTCTGCTTCGGCTGGCCTGGAAGCCCGAAGTGCCAAGACTTTAAAACCTACTACTCGCGTTACCACTTGCAGGGCAGTCTCAGCAGCACAGGGTGCCATGGCTTCTTGCTATAGCAGCAGTAACAACAGCACACACAACAACACGCAGCAACGCAAAAAGAAGCCATACAGGGAGGCTGCAACACGAAGGAGTGTTCAGCAACGAGGGTTACAGTTATGGCTTGGGTACTGTAGTTTGTAGGGCTTAGGGTTTAGCAAGGGCAAGGGATCAAAGCGTCGGTTCTGTGAGAGGGACCAGGGATTATTCTGGGTTTTATTGGATACGCTTTTAGATTTTCGTTAGATTTTGCGGTTGAGTTTGGCCGTAGGCCCTAGCTCGGGTGCACGGTTCAGCTAGGGTCTAGGGTTTACGCAGGATTTGCGACTTACGAGCTTGCATGCCAACTTCTGCAACAGTGGATGCTGTTCCAACTCCCCTTTTATTTCCAGCACTCCTACAGCCTCAACAGAATCTCCTAACCGGAGCCGCCTCAAAATGCTGCGGTGTACATCGAGCCCACCCACATCGGGGGAAGACACGCTGCAGCAGAGCGCAATACACGACTCTGCAGCAGCAGCAGCTGCTGCTGCCTGTTGCGTCGGTGCCTTCAGTCTCGTAGTATGCGAGGCTGACGCTGTTTCGGAGGAATCTTCTGCTGCTGCTGTTTCTACCTTGGCTACTGTTGCATCTGTTTTCCTCGAACCTTCATTGAGTAGAGAGGCGGCTGCTGTTTCTCCTGCTGGAGATTCTGCAGCTGTCTTTCCTCTTTTCGCCATTGTTGCTGCCCCTTCTATTGCGTGTGGCGGCATTATGTCGAAAAAACAAAGCCGACGGCCAAGAGACTGCTGGCGGGTCACTATCCCCCGAATCCTGAGTAGCAAATGCTGCTGGGGGTGCCCAATTAATTCCCCTTCTTGTTGTTGATGCTGTTGCTGATGCGGTTGCTGCTGCTGCGGCGGAAGTAATACCGGCTGCACTGTGTCTCTGAAGTGTATGGACACCTTCTCTGGGCCATTCAAGCACGAGAGTAGCAGCGAGGGATTCACATCTGCAGCAGCGGCAGCAGCAGCAGCAGCAGGGTGCCACAAGCAGTCAGCCAATACGGAAACTTCTCTAGCCATAGACTCCAATGGTCTCAAGTGTCCTGTTTCTCTTTCTACTGCTACCGCCCTTATCGCATCTGCTGCTCCTCTGGTGTCTGGCGCTGCTGCTCGTGCTGCCGATCCTGCAATCAGCGACTTCGCCGTTACTGCTGCATCGCGGACAGCATCGGCATAAATAAGTCCTTCCATTTGTTTCTGCTGTATTGAGGAACAGATCCTGACGAAGTCAGTCAGAAGGGGCTGCTGTTCACTGAGTCGCCACAGGGGGGCCGCGAGGGATCTGCAGCGCTCTGGGCTGTGCTGCAACTTCTATGGAATCCACGAACACCCAAGTTCAGGGGCTTGCGAAAAGATAGGCGGAGGAGTATTCTGCATAATGATTGGTTTTCAGTGTTACACTCTAGGCATGACACCGTGTTGAATCGTGTTGGCCCCCCTGTAGAGGCCCACTGGGCCAGCCCTCCCGATGGGGCCCCCTTCCATCAGTACATAACGTTACCCCCAGAAGTCCTTTCGGGGCCTTGAAAGTTATTTGTGTTTTTGTGGAAGAAGATAAATACTATTAGTGGTTGGAGAGTATGTAGAGGGAAGCTAGCATGTCTGGGCAGCGAGAAAATCTGACATTTCCACGGGACTCCTTCGTGGAAGTGCACGGAAATTTGAATGCAGCATGCATGCTCGCACGTATGTGTACATGCGCGTATACATAGGGAACTGGGGCTTCTTTGGATTTTTGTGCTGTCTTCAAGCAGCACTGATCCATCTGGGACTCAAACCGTTGCTCCTTGGGCTGTTGAATAGTGTAGCCTAGATGGAGAGCAACACTGCAAAGCCTCAAGGCCCCCGAGTTCACAGGGCTCGAAAATTGACAGAGTTCTCTTTACGAGTTGAGCACTGCACTGTGCATTCAGAGGGAATAGGCAGCCGGCAGCGTTCTTCTCAGTTTTCCCCGCTATGAGTCTTCCCCGCTAGCAACGTCGGGTTTGCACTTGGCAGCGCAGCTGTAAGGTCTAACGATTTATGGCTTGGGGTTTACACCAGCTGCAGAGGGATGGTAGAGGGAAGGGTCTAGAGTTCAGGCCGTAGTGCTTTGGCTCCCTTTTGTCCAAACGTCGGCAAGGAAGCAGCCTCCGGCTGGAAGAAGGACACTGTCCTTCTGTAAAGTAGTTGCAGCAAACGCTGCTGCAGCAACCTTTGCTGCGGCAACTCCTACTGCACATGCCTTATTTCATATCAGCGAGACAAAAAATATGGCAACTAGCAAGAGACCAGGGGATGAGAGGTCTAGGACACTGCGCTCAAGCAAACTGCTGTCGGGTGCCGCTGGTGTGCTGCACTCGAAGGTCTGCAGGAGCAGCGGCAGCTTCTGCTGTTCCAGCGAGTGCAGCTCCTGCTGCTGAGGTGGTTGGAGTGGCTCAGCACTACCACTAGTTCGTTTTCGGGATCCTGCTAGTTCCTACTTATACTGCTCGTGCAGTATGTGCTGCTACTGATAGAGCTTAATGCTATGGCGCGCGTTCGTCTCACGTAATGCAAGGAGCAGCAGATGCAGACGCTTAAAGTAAAGCTCTCAGAGGGCCTCCGGAGAAAATTAGAATTGCCTTGCAGTACCCAAGAGCAGCCCCAGCAGCACCAGCTGCTGCTACACCAGTTGCTGAAGCTGCTGAACTGTACGTGCAACGTCACTTAAGCAGCACGTGCTGCTGCAGCCATTCCTTCCGGGCTGCTTCCATATCTGATGCGTTTACATAATGTTGCAGTTGCCAGAGTGCTGCAAACTGCGGTTCATAAACATCTGGCGGTGGAAGTCAAACAGCTTCTTACCGGTCTCAAAGGTGTAGTACTTTTCTGCAGCGCAGCAGCACAATTCCAAATCCTAGACCCCACGGAGGACCTAAAGTAAACCCTCCCCCCTGGATGGTAAACCTTACTAAGCCACGCCTAGGCCATATACCTCAAACCGTATGGCCTAGAACCTAAACCATCACACCTAGACCCTCTAGCCCAGTCCCTGTGGACTCACGCGATGCGCAGTCGTACTCTCCATAAACTGCAATGGAGAAGAGTTCTTCTCCTCGGGGGCCGCCTCCATCAATGACGATTTGGTTTTCGTCAACAAGCTGACCGTTGCTGTCTATCTGGAAGACAATTGTCTTCCCAGGCTTCTGTTTGTCGGGTACTGCGCGGTCTGCCTGCACACCCACGGAAACCCTAAACTTTGGAAACGTGAAACAGATTTTGCTACACCGCCGCGGGTGGAACACGAGCTAGGTGGCGGAAAACGCGCCCTGCTGCGGCAAAGTACCATCTTGCAGCGTCTAATGTCCTGCTAGGGAGGAGGGTTTAGGGTTCGGACGCACCCGTGCCTCCGCCAAAGCTCCCTTCAGAGCCAGCATGATGTTAAATCCTGTCACCTCTTCGTTTCTTGTGTCGTGCACATCAAAATCCCTCAGTCTCTTCAAGGTCACAGATTTCCCCTGAGCAACACGACCCCCAACCTTACACAATAAAAGCTCTCTCCTTGGACAGCTGGTCAGGGAGTGGATTCTGGAGGTTTCTCGCTGAGCAACAGCACCAGTATTCCCTCTACCATGTGGCACACCTCTTTGTCAGTATTGAGGAAGCAAATGCGGAGAGGCGGTTCGAATGACTTGTTGAAAAGACGGAGAAAAGTTGCTGCCAGGGCTGGCTTGGGCTCGCCACGACCTTGCGCTTGAGCTGTAACTCCACGTGCCTCCTGCGTTGAGTTTTGCTCCTCTACACAGCAGCAGAAGCAGCACCACCAACAACAACCGCAACAGCAACCAGATAATTTGCCCAAGAAGAACGCCTGGAACTTGGGGGGGAAAGCCAGTACAAGGCAAATGCAGCGCTTGCATTAGCCTTAGAGCTGTTTCGGCTGCTGATACTACGTCCCGTGCTGACGCAGCTCACCTGTTGTTTTTGCTGGGGCGTCGCAAATGACTTCTCCATTGATTGCAAGGGCACCCCAAGGAAAGAAGCGCACGGCTTGTGCATCAGGCATCCCGAAGCAAAAGATGTGCGGCACAGGCCCTTCGACCCCTGAGCAAACACGAAGCTTCTCAGGAACAGCATCGGTACCAGCAGTAACACCGGCACCAGTAGCAGGAGCGACAGCAGCAAAAGCGGAATCATATGCTCGTGTATTCCCGGTTGTGAAGCAGAGGACACGGCACAGTTACAGCAACCAGGGCGCAGTACAGAGAAGATACATAAATACGTGTAGCAGTAGCTTATTTCCCCAGTGCCAGAAGCATCGGGCGCACCAGAAAGTAGAGCAGCAACAATTGCGACAGGAATAGCATCAGAAGCCAGGAGCACAACAGCTGTTTCAACAGAACCAACCTAACCAGAGGCGGTAAGGTACGGAAGCGCAGCAATTCTAGTTCTAGCAGGGGTAAAACGGGCAGGCAGCAGCAGCAACAGTTTGCATAGCAAGGTACCTGAAAGAACTGATCCGAGAGTGGGGTGTATGCACAGCCAGGCAGGCTTTTTGATAATGAGTTCCAGCTGGTATCGAATTTCTCCGGACTTTTTCTGCTCTCCTCGCAAGTGCAAAAAGGCCCCAGGCGACCAAACAAGTGTATACTCCAAAGGCCCAGCAGCAACAGCGAACGGCGAAAAGCCGTTGCGGTCCGGAAGAGCAGCAAAATGGACACATGGACGCTGCAGCCCTGGAGGAAGACATAGGAAACGATCTTCACCTGCATCCAAAAAACAGAGAATGGGATAGTAATAATAACTCAGATTAAAAGTAAACACTTGCTTAATACGCCATCGGCAAGACACCCCGAAGCTACTCCCATCCACTACAACAAACGCGCACTCTCCAGCAGCAGCCTTTCACCGCTGCAGCAGCATTCCACCGCAGCAGCAGCAGCAACTTCTTAAGTTGCATTGCCATCATGCAGAGGCAGCAGCTGCACAGAGGGCACAACCGAAGAAGGGCACAATATCAGATTTGGCAGCAATAGGAGACACAACAGCAGAAGTACTAGCAAGAGACAACAAAGACAACGAGAAATACAGCAGAAGCACTGGCAAAAAGCCAACAGCAGGGGATGCGCCTCAGCAACAGGTCTGAGGGCTGCAAGCGGTTCTGGCATACCTGCTACAATGCACAGCCGGTTGGTTTGACTTGTAGCTGGTGCAGCTGCTGCAGCGCCCTCGGCGTTGTTCTGGGTCTGCTCTGGTGTAGCCCAGCACTGAAAGTCTCCCTTAACATCTTCCAAGAAGCATTTTATCTCCTCGGGGATCGAGGAATCTTGAAGCTGTACCACATTGGCAGGCCGGTGAGCTTCAGCCTCCGAGCGGCTGAAGGCAGCAGCATCCTCACGACGAAGGGGATAAAAACAGTCTCCATCTGTAAACAGACACAGACACACGATGTGGAAAGATATAATTGAAGAAAGGATATTCGCGAGAAAGTAAGACCAACGGGAAGGAACGTGGCAGAGAAAAAGAAGCAGCAGCACAGCGAAGGGGGGCGGCGGCGGGGGGATGGAATAAGAGACAAAGAGACTAGCGACAACAAGCAAGGAGGGCCCCAAGAACAGCAGGGCGCCGGACAGCAGAGAGGGCAGATATCGAAGTGAGAAGGAGACAACGCAAAGGTAGGCAGGCAGCAGGCAAACAACTAAACGAAAAGACGAAAACATTTGCGAGCAACCCAGGAAAATGAGGCAGGTAGGTACAAAAACCCATAAGCAGGCAGACTTTGGCGATCGAACAAAGTGAAGAGCAAGGAGAAACAAACCAACGAAGGGCGGGAGGCGGAGGCATACAAACAAACAACAAGGAGACAGAGAGATGCGAGGAAGTAGAAATGAAATGGTAACCTGTCCTAAACCATAAACCCTAAGAGTTAGCAAAATCTGGACTCGTGTCACCTGTCCAGGCAGAGGTGTAGTAGAGGCGATCATCGAAGGCGACGTCTGCAGTGGGCAGCTGCCAATAGAGAAGTTCAGTCTTAAGAGCTATGTACTTCTCTGCAAACTCCTTCAAAGGACAACCCTTCAGAGGATGCATACCTGCGCTCACCCCCAAACCCCAAGCCCCTAACTAAACGTTAGCCATTGACTCCAAACGTTAGATCGTAACCCCCAGAACCCTCACACCCAAACAGACACCAACGGCACTGCCCCTCGGATGTCTGTATGGCAGAGGTGTAAGGCTTAACCTTTTTGGGCCCAGGAAAACGTTCTTAGGGTGCTAAGGGTTAAGGTGCAAGTCTCGAAGGTGTTAGGGTTTCGTGTTGGGGGGAAGGAAGGGAGGGAGCGGGTAGTGGAGTCCGCGCGGGGCGCTTCGAGTATCTACGGCGGCTACCGTGAATAATGCGGAATAAGGGTTTAGAAGTTAGGGTTTTGGGTACCTAAGAGGTGTTCGACCATGAGATCAAATCCCATTTGTGGTCTGTTGAGTTGCAATGCCCCGTCTTCCGTCTTGGGGACCCTCGGGGGGATGTCTTTGAAGCCTTCTCGCCTCACAACCAACGCCAGACCACTGGCCTGCACGTCGCTTCTTCCCATCACCTCTACAGGCAGGGAATACCGGACACTCCCCACCTGAAAGGCAGCCGCCTTCGCGTTCGTGCTCGTGAAGTACTCCATCTTCACTTAGCAGCGCTGCACACAAAACCCAATACCCGAAGCCAAAACCCTAAGCTCTAAACCCTCGACACAAAGCGAAGCCTCCAACCACAAGTCCGTCTAGTCTCCTTCGCAGGTGCAGGCCTAGTTGGCACAGATGATCCTTGTGTAGGAACCTTGGGGGGGCCCCAGTTGTTCCCTGGAGTTGCTGAGTGGCTGCAGCCTCTCAAGGGGTGTCCGAAGAACAGGAGGGCCGCATGAACTTCTGAATCTCATTATACGTAGGGGAAAGCTTAAGTAAACCTCCATAAGGCTTCAAGAAGACAAGGAACCGCAAGAGCCCACTGAAGGGCAGCGCTGCGCGGGAAGGCAAGTGGCAGGGGTGGAAAGAGAGAGATCCTGGAGCTGCTGCTGGGTCTGCTGGGTCAAAAGGAGCCGTCAACTTCAAGCGTACCCTCCGTAATGCATGTGTTGCTACTGCAGCCCTTAGCTGTAAGTACACCCTGACGGCGGATGCAGGCCCAGGGTGTCTGCACACGCAGCGGCCAACGCCACTGCAGACGGAATCCTGGGGGCCTCCAGCTTTGCAAGAGTCCCCGTTACAGCTAAATATTGCCAATGTTACCTCCACAACAGCAACAATAGCACCAGCAACAACAACAGCAGCAGCAACAGCAACAGCAAGAGCAGCTAGCGGAAAATCGAAGGGACCTTAACGCGTGGGCTCACATTCTGTGGCGGTGTAGAGAAAAAAAGGGTCTGAAAGTTGTCAGCAAACAAATGCTCCAAACATTAATTGACAATACGTTTGGTGGAGAAGAGCTTTTCGCATGCCTCGATCACCGACTGCAGCAGCAGCAGCAGCAGCAGCAGCAGTCACCCAGGTTGACTGGTTCTGGGGACAGTCCGGCCCCAAGCAACGTCGCATTTCCTTCCCAGCAGACTCTTCAGTCAAACGAGAAATTCTACTTAATTTTTGAAGTTAATGTGATGTTATTTTCCAGCTTAGGATAATAAAGAAATCGGGACTTCAGTCATTTTGCCACTGTTGCTGCTACCAACCAGCAGAAGGCCGTTGGGGCCCCCAAGGGGCCAGAGAAATGCTTCTCCACAAGCAACACATCCTCCTGCGGTAGCATTAGCAGCTGCTGAAGTAGTTGCTGCTGCAGCTGCAGATCCGGCACCTGCTGTGCCCGCTGCCGCTGCAGCGGGTAAAGTACCACTGTTACCCTGCCATAAACGAACTGTTACAACTGACGGGTGCAGCATCAGCAGAAACAGCACAAAACATCAGCCCATGCAACAGAGTAAGCATGGCAACGTGTGCTGCAACGAAGGGACATGCGGGTGCGTGTGCACCCTGAAACGCAACACAGGAGCCAGTAGGCCTGTGTACATTTTACAGCACGAAGAGAAAGGCCAAGCAGGCAAAATTCAGTAACTACAGCTGGGAAAGCAGACAGCAACAGCAGCTGCAGCTACTCCATCAGGCGGTGTTGCAGCGACAGCAATACCGCGTGAGCCTCTTTCACGAGCAGCAGCAGCAACACGTGTATGAAGGAGCTGCAATGACAGAAGAGGTGACAGCTACGGCAACCGCCGCAGCATCAGGAACATCCTGTTGAACGCCACCTGCCTCATCACCAGTATCAACAACGGCAGCATCAGCAGTAGCAGCACGAACTGCAGCAGCAGCAGCAGCGGCACCAGGGTCTGTGGGCCTGATGGAGGTAGGAGAATTGCATTTGCAGAGGGCATTAGCCTCTCTTTCCCGCAGTTTTTTGTTTTTTTCCCTGCCTCCTGATTGGGCTGCAGTCGCTAGAGAAGCAGCATTAGCAGCTGAAGCATTTCATGCTGCAGGTCTTTTTCGCCGAGAGACCAAAGCCCTGAGACTCTGTGCTCAAGCAGAGCGAAACTTGGGCAAGCCGAAGGCTGCAGGTAAAGCCATGCAAAAGGTGGGCAGAAAGAGACGTGAGGTGGTGTATAGTAGACAGAAGGCGAGAGGGAGGCAGAAAGAGAGGCACAGGACGCAGCTAGAGACAGACTCACATAGCAGAGGGTGCTCACCGCCATTTTAGAGAAAATAGACGGACACCAGCAAACAAAACTCCGAGGAAGATGGAGGCAAATGGCAGATATATGAGACAGAATGACGTCTAAGGATGAAAGGGAGGCAAGAGGAATCAAGGATAGTACAGCTGTAGACAAGCCATAGAGATGCGTTGCCTGCAAGGGAAGCTTAAATTATCACTAACAACAAGAGATGCAAGAGCACACATTAGATAGACGCGGAAACAGAAGCAGAGGCAGAGGTACACACGCAGAGAGCAACAGATACAGACAAAACCTAGAGATGCTCATCTCTGTGTGGTAGAAGGAATGTGTCTTTTGTTGAGTCTGCATTGCTTTTTCTTCGCTGTTCATGTCTGAATTAGAATGTGTCCTTTTTGCTGTCTCTTCTCGGGGCATCGAAGGCAAGGATTGGAGGCACAGCGAGTTGCAAAGGGAGCAACACAGAAGCGAGCACCAACATGAAAAGAAGCTTATTTCCCCCTATATCTGTGGTTATCATGCTACTGGCTGCGCTTACGTTGCAGCTTGGCGATCTTCTCATAAAGGAGAAGAAGGCTGCTCGGCGCAGCAGCAACCATACCAACGATGGCATCTGCAAGACCAATGCTGGAGGAGCAGCAGCAGCAGCATATGAGGAAGCAATGCAATGTTATGGAGAGGCTATTTGTCTCTTTCGGGCTGCAGGGGCCGTTGAACTGGCAGTGGAGCTGCTCCTTAAAGTTGCTGCAAGACGGGAGCACGAAAAAACACCCAATGCATTTGCTCTGTGTGCTGAGGCGTATGAGGAAGCCCTTCATCTCCTAATCATACGGCATGATCTGCAACAGGCGGATGAGGTGTACAGGCACTATATCTGCAGCCTTGTAAGAGCCAAAGAGCTACAAAAGGCTCTTTCCGTCGTGTTCAGACGCGTAGAGTGTCTGTACACCCTCCGAAGGTTTGAAGCTCTCCACAAATGCATCTTGACAGCCGTCTTTCTTTTTCTGGAGATGGGGCAAACAGCCCTCGCAGACAGAACACTCTCAGGACAAGAAGTAATGCCAACACTAAACGATAGACTCCATGCCGTGTATTGTTGCATTTCAGCTTCTAGCATTTTGCTCCAAACTCCAAGTTCCTGAGGAGCTTCAACCAAAGCAGATCAAGAGGCAGTCTCCTACGTTCTGCCTATATTTGGACTCTGGCGACTTTTCTTGTGCCTGGTGCTTTTCGTTAGTTCCTACCTTGAGGGTTGTTCTCTCTATGGTTCTTCTGTTCGTCTCTGTCTGAAGGTTTTTCCTTGCTTATCTTTGTCTTGAGGTATTGTTTGCCCTTATGGTGAGGTTTGTTTTGCCTCTTATTTTAGATTTTGTTTGTCTTTTGTTTGAGTTTTCGTTTCTCGTTGGGGTTTTGTTAGTCGTTCTTCTTTGGAGTATTGTTCTTCGCCTTGCTAGTTGTTTTTTTTGCGTCCTCGTCTCTGTTCCGTGGTTTTATCCGTTTTCCTCTCGTTTTTTTTTGCGCCCTCAGGTACTGTTGTTGCTGTAGGGTTAGTGTGTCTTTGATTCGAATTTTCATGGCGTGTGCTTGCTGTGTTGTTATGCTCTCTTTCGCTTCGCCAGTTGCCTCGTGAATGGGTATTCTGCTTCGTGCACTCTTTTTCTGCTTACTTTTAAGGCGAGGAGCTGTGAGGAGGCATTATTCAAACTCGAGAGCGAGAATTTTCTTCACATGCTAGTCGCCCCTCCCCTGGTGCTCCTGCTGCGGCTGGTGCAGGCTCTGCGAAGCAGCTTTCTGGGGAGTCCGGAGTTTGCTGCTGGCGCCGCTGCAGTGGACGCTTCAAGGATGGGAGACAACGAGCGTCTCGCGGAAGCCCTCGAAGACCCTGTTTTTCGCCTGTTATTGCCACCTGTTGCAGCGCTAGCCGCACAAAGAGCTGCAGAAGCAAGAAGCTGCAGCGAAGGAGAAAGCTCGTGGAAAGTTCGGGAAATTGGGTTCTCAGGGGAGGAAGTCGATCTGCTCCTCATAGGCGAGGTCCAGGCAACATTCCACTCCCAAAACTTTGAAATATAAACATTACATCTAATCCTTTACCCCTAAAGTCTAAACTCTCGGAACACGTTTGTCTCCAGAAAGACAACCCCACTTAACCGCCCACCCTGAGCCCGTGCACCTGCCAGAGCGTGGAATCGATAGGCGGTAGACCGATCGGGGTGAACCGGGCTGGCAAACCCTTCCTGAAATTTTTCTTGGTCGAAAGGCACTATTAATTTGAAATTTTTTGCAAAACATCCATTTATATCCAAGATCAAAGGAATAACTGGGAAATCAGAGGCTCCCCCCAACTTCGAGGGTGGCCTTTGCATCGGAAACAGCAGCAACAGCAACAGGAGAAGTAACAGCTGCTCCCCTCGATACACGTTCCGTAGGGTTTCGTTTGGCATTTATTACTTTTATTTGCATGGAAATTGTATTCATCCCTGCTGTAGATGCTTGTCACCTGCTTGCGCGTCACGGTTCTGGCCACCGGCCCAGTGAGTGACCATTGCAGCGTTTCGTAGGCCCTCACTTCCCCGTTTGTCCTTCGGGTGGGTCTTGATTTACCCATTTTTGAGATATGAGGCTTATTTCCCTGTTTAAGTTGGCGACACTTGCGGCCAGTTGCTCAACCGCAGCGGAAGCCGCAGCAGCAGCAAGTGCTGCTGCGGCTGTTGCGGCGTCTCCGGCTGTAATTGAGGCGCAAACAGGAGCTACAACACCAGAGGCAGCCGGAGTAATGTTATCTACCTTGCCTAAAATTGACTCTGCACCTGGGGTTCGTCCTGGTGTTCCTCTGCGGGACGGTGCGCTACAGCGACAGCAACGCCAAGCAGCCATCGCTGCTGCTGTTGCTGCTTTTGTGTCAGCATCTGCCGTGATTTTCCTGGTGATGCGGTGCAGCCAATTCCTGGTTCCACCAAAGACCTCGGAGATCAACCGGCGAGCCCTGGCATCGGGAGGATCTTCGGGTTCTTCTGGAGCTGGGGGGGCAGCATCAACAGAAGACACCTCACTGGCAGCAGCTGGAAGCTGCAAACCCCTAATGTCATTTCCTACGTTATCGCCCAAGGAACTTGAAAGTGTGGTGTCTTTACAGATGCAACAATTGTCACTGTCCACAGAAGATGCTTCTGAGTTGTCTCCTGCGGAGGCGGAGCAGGTTGCCGCAGCGCAGCGTGTGCTGCAGGAACTCCGAAACATAGTGCTGGCACTTGGCAATTTAGTTGGAGGGTTTGAGCAGAGCCTACAAGAAGACGCTAGGGAGTTGCGTATTATGATTGGGGAGCTGCAGCCGGGGGCCCCAATGAATGCTGCGGTTTTGCAACTTCAGGCAGACATTAGAGCTGACCGGGCGCGGCTGACCAAGTGGAAGTGGCAACTGAAGGAGATGCAGGACCAGCTGTATAGTGCATCACACAGCGCATCGCAGGCAAACCGCTGCAAGGGACTTTTGGCGGCACGATTTTTCAAGCGTTTTTCGGTCTCGTCAGCAGCTGCTGCAGCACTGGCAGCAGCTCAGACAGTGCTCAACAGCACCAGCTTCGGCGGCAGGAGCAGCAGCAGCAGCAGGAGTAACAGCGGGAGTAGGAGCTCCGGGAGCAAGAGCACGAAGAGCAGCAGCATAAGACGCACATTCAGTAGCAGGGATGGAGACAAGAAGCCGGAGGCCTTGGATGAAGCTCGTGGACGCCACAGGCTTCGTAAGGGAGCGGCAGACCGTGAGCAGCTGATTCGGGAACTGCAGCTTATAAATGAGCAGCAGCAACTAGCAACTCAGCTGCAGGAGAAGCAGATACTGGCGGACCTGAAGGCGCAGGTACTGCAAGGTATGATGTTGCTGAGTCAGCAACGTCAGCAGAATCAAGAGAGGCATATGGCGCTACAGGAGCAGAGTTTGCTGCATCATCAACCTAGGCGGAACGGAAGGAGAGGACGTGGTGTTGCAAAGGGCTTGCAGCATATAGCGACGCAGGATGATTCCGGCCAAACAGGAGCGAACAGTAGTGATAGAAGAGGCAGAAACAGGAGACGACAGAACAAAATGTCGCTGAAGATGCCTTTGAGCTATATTGCGGAGGAGGCGAGTGAAGAAGACGAGGAGACCGATGAGCAGCACAACTCATCACAGCTGTCATCGGCCGACTTCGGAGAACCAGATACAGAAGACGAGAGAACAGCATGCCGATGAAGCTGCCTTTGAGCTAGATTGAGTAGGGCACGAGCGAAAGCAGAAGAAGCAGCTGGATGCAGGGATTGCACGAGGGCAACCAAGTGTGATGCTGCTTGCAGCCTCCGTGGCAGCAGCTTTCCAGCAGTTGCTGCCTCTAGGAGCAGAAGAGAAGGCAGTGCGGCTGCAAGAAATTGAATTAGCAGCAGATCTCTCCACACGCTGGAACTCTCTAATAAAATAGACGGGCTCCAGCAGGATTCTGCTCCCCAGGAGGCTGTGCTGCAGCTTTTGCAGGGTGCTGCTGCAGCTGCAGCAGCTTCCGGCGTGTATCCACAGCGAGTGCTCCCCGGTTTCGCCTTAACTGCCGTGCAGCGGGCACCCGCCAGCAGCGAATCTGCGCCTTACTGCAGAGTCTGCAGTAGGTGAAGCAGCTGCAGCTCACGAGACGGCAGTCCCGCGCGGACCTTCTTCCTGACGCAGGAGTCAACTGCGTTCTGAGGGTTACTGGCAGGAGCAGCGGCTCGTTGTTGCTGCTCCCAGTGCTCCCCTGACGGCAGCAGTGTCCATTCAGAACGAAGCGTGTGACATATTTTCACACCTCTGTAGGAGCTTTAATGCTGACTCTTGATCCCCTCAGACAGATGCAGAAGCTGGTGGAGCAGCTGCAGTAGTCGCAGCAGCGCATCAGCAGTATCATCGGAAAACGTAGTTCTCGCACCTGCTGCGCAGGGCGGACAAGTTCAAAGAAGAGGCCCACCGGCTATCTTATGGATGCTATTTGCTGCTAGACCTCGCAAATTCATTTATTCTGACGCAGGAATCCATGCCTCGGCTACCCCTGTTGCAGCAGCAGTTGCCTCAGACAATGTAGCACAAGTTCCAGCAGGTGTAAGGGTCGCAGCGAAAGTAGGAGTTGCAGCAAAACAGGCGCAGCAACGGTAGCTGCAGCAGTAGGACAGTCAGAGGGTTTGAGCCTGTGGTTGTAGATATGTGCTGGTTGTAGAAATTTGTCTCTTATGAAGGTTTCAAATTTTCTTACTTGATCGCTTCAGCGTACTGCTTTGGCAGCTTATGTCCACATGCCGCTTTTCTGGCATTCTGCTGTATGTACACTGCACCCACAGTGCGCGCACGCCGTATCCAGCTGCAGCAGAAAGCTCTGCCCACCGTCAAAGAGGATCGGTAAGTGACCTCGCAGCAGCAGTCGACGGTATGAAAAATAAATGCATCGTTTCACAGCGTAAGGTATTCTTCTCACCGACGGCGACCACCTGTGGAACGAGGAAAGCCCGTGGGAAAAGCAAATTATTCAAGTGCTGGGCTGGCGTCGAACAGCCAGATCTACCTTTGGGTCCGGTAGCAGTGCTTCGGGATAGATGTGGGATGTTCGGGAAAAACCGGCAGCAGACTGAACAGTTATATTGTGTAGACCCATTCAGCAAGAATGAGGACGTCAGGGCAGTTTTGTGTCCGATCTCAAGTGTTACACCCAATCCAGTTTGGTGCGTTCAATTTAGCCTTCTGCCTGCGGGTTGTTCGATGTTGAGATGTTGTGTTCGATGTTCAGCTGATTCTACTCAAGGCGCAAGACAGCTCCCCACCGAAGCATGAACAGACTTCCGTGACTGCATGCATGAACATTGTAGACAACTGTTGGAACCTTCTACTTGCGTACCGTTTGACCACTAGGCCAGTGTAAAGGTTCATGCGCCAGCTTCAGACACACTTCCTACGTCGCGCAGAGGCAGGAACAGTGCGCCGGTTAACGCCTTCGTGCCGTGGTATTATAACAGATAAAAGGGACGCAAGCGAAATTCTCGAGAAGTGTCTGCTGTGCCTGTACATACAGCCAATAAGGCTTGTTTGTGCTCCTGTGTGAGGCTGTCTTGCTCCTTGGATTGCAGCAGAATGCGTTTCAACTCAGTGCTCTCCCCCACCTATAGGCGTTTGAGACACCGAGGGCAGACTCTTGGAGACTTGGGACCGGGGGAAACTGCCTTTAAGGAAGTTGTAAATTAAGTATTTTGGCTCCCTTGAAGTATACAATAATTCTGCGATGTGATCCAGAACCCCCTTTACAACTCTCAGTAGAATTCGCACAACGCCTCCGCAGCAGCGTGAGCAGGTCCTGCTGCTAATGCTGCTGCGGAGGCACTGTGCGTGCTCTGCTAGGGACAATAACGCAAGGGGATTGGATCTGCTCTAATAAAAGGTGAAATTTCAACTAAGTATGGACACTAGAATACCCTTTTGGCCCTGTGGATGTGTGTGTGTGTGTGTGTGTGTGTGTGGATGTGTGCAGTATCGGGGTGCTTGGGGCTTGTCGACCGGCACAATGAAATGCCTGATGACTTGCCTCACAATTCTCGGCAATCTGCCGAAATATTTTTGTTTGTTTTTTAAAAAGAAAAATGCATGAAAAATGAAGCGCTATCTCTGCGCTGCAGTGGCATTGCTCCTGGGCGCGCTGGGATCTGCAGGAGCGCCAGTCTTGCCGGTCCTTGTGCCGGCAGGAGAGGCCCCCAATAGGAAACCGCATGATGGTGCGGAGTTTGCTCATTTTTATTCTAGGCGCTTAGTGGGACATGAAAAATTTGTACGGGATTGCATCAAGGGCAAAAGACACCCTTTCTGTCATCGCGGATTCCCGCTTACGGGCGTGTGGTTTGCTGCTGCTCTTGTAACAACATACCTCTTGTTCCGGTGTTTCCTCTCCCTAACCTCACCAACAAGTCCCAATGTACATCGTCTGCTCTCCGCAGCAGAGGGAGAGAGCAGCCGCGATAGTTGCGGTCCCTCTCACCCACAGCAGCAGCATCAGCAACAACAACTGCAAGGGCAACAAGGGCAAAAGCTGTGGACTCAGGTGCAGAAGCAGTTTACGTACTTGTCAGTAAGTACGGAAGTGACCAGCTCCTTGACATCGGAGGAACAGCAGTCCGTCAGCGAGGCGCTGAAGCTTTTGAGGGAGCTGCACAAAGAAGCATTACACAAAGCAAATGCTGCTAATGCGTTCCAAAAGTCCCTACACGAGGATAGAGAAGAACTGCGTAGGCAACGCAGCCTGCTGCAGCCAGGAGAGCCTGACACGGAAGCAATTGCGCAGCTTGCCGCAGATATAAGTGGCGACATGGTGTTGCTACAGAAGTACACAAAAGATGCTGTAGATGCACTGGACAGGCTGCGCGCCGTAGCGTTCAACCCGTCACAATACGGCTGGAAGCTGTTGCATCTAGCGGAGCGTCAGGTGCAGCAGCTGGAGAAGCAGCAGGTGCTGCAGCAGCACCTGCAGCAGCAGCAGCTGGAGCAGCCGGATCTGCAACAGCAGCAATCCGCCCTCGCTGCAGCCGCCGATGCAGTGGTAGCTGCAAGCATAGTGCTGGGCTTCCAGCCGCCTCCCTTAGTTATGTCGGATGCGCGAGTGCGCCATCAGGTTGATCGGATCGCAAATAGACACCATGACGAACTCAAAACTTGGGAAAGGGTTTTGAAGCAGCCCAGTATCATAGACGGGCCTCAAAGTGCGCTACACCACAAGGTACGTGTAGTAGATGCAACAATTCATAAATCACTCCAATTGGCAATGGGGCTAGAGCAGCTGCAGCTGCACCAGCAGGCTCACACCCTCCGGGAACTGTGCAGCCAGGTGGATAATCTAAAGAGGTCCGTGGAACGAGAGCACCAAAAGCGCGTACAGCAGGATAAGCGTCGCAGGGAGCGGATGCAGCAGCGGCACCATGCACTGGAATTACATAGTCAAGCGTATACAGCAGCAGCGCAACTGACCGCCACGGTTGAAAGGGTTGTAGCTGGACCTCCCTTAAGTTTGGAAGATAGCACGCAATTGGAGAGCCTCTACTTGCGACTAGCTAACGATCTGAAAAATGCGGAGGGGCTTCATACTGAACTGCTGCGAGGCACTGCAGCAGGCCAGCGGCTGGCAGAAGCTATAGCTGCTGCTGCCCCCCAAATGAAACCTCTTACAGATTTTTTCTACGAACTGTGGGCAGAAAGTCTGACCAAAATGACACTAGCTTTGTCGACGACTGTAACGGCGCTGACGAGTGCCCATGCCGAGCTCGAAGAGGAAGCCAAGGATCCTGCAGCTGCAGAACCACAGCTACGACCAGCAGGTGGCGCAGGTGCACGGGCTTTCTCTCCTACGGAGGAAAAGGCCTTGACCGCGCTACAAGAAGTGCTTGCTCTTTTTCCTGTGGGGAGGGACATGCACAAACGATTGCTTGAGTTAATAATGGCGTACAAGCCAGAGCGAAGCCTCGTGGAGAAGCTGCAACAGCTGCAAGGGGCCCTCGATACCGCCACAGCAACAGCAGAACGCGTTACAGAGTTGCTGCTATACCGTACTCTCGTACCCCTCGATAATGGAGCAGCAGCAGAAGCCCATGCGAAAAAGGACCTGAGGAATCTGGAGAAGCAGCATCGAGATACAAAGGCAGCAGGAAAGACCTTGTCCAAAGAAGATAAAAGGGAAAAGGAACGGCTTGAGGAAATCGTTGAAGCTGCATCGGGCGAGAAACGAGCAGCAGCAAGGAAAGTTACAGCATTGCTGGACGTCTTCAAAATCCTTTCTATGCCCCAACAGTTGATTGGGACGCTCCATGATGCATTGACCTCTGCAAGGTCCCCTCTTTTCCATGATCCGCCTGCTGTTCCTGCACTCCGAGATCTTAAAGCTGCCGACGCTATTGTGAATGTCAGACTCCCTGCAACACGGTTCTTAGGTCTCCGGTCCGCTGCCCTTGACAATGTGGAAAGAATGGGTGACCTTGTGCACCCTCCTGCTGCGACTGGTGGCGCCGCAGCCGTTGCCACTGGTTATAGTGAAGGTTCACCTATGGGCACCTTACGCGGGAAAACCCGAGAGGGAGGGCAGGCCGACGGTAGCAAGAGCCCGACAGGCTCTATATCTTCTTTGCTGAGTTTACTGGGAAACCCGGCCGTCGAAGACGGCTCCTCTTTGTTCGAGCTGTCCCTACTAGATGATAGAACAGATGAAAGAAAGGTGAACCAGACCTTAGCGCCTGCAACTGCTGCTCCTCCTGCGCAGAAAGACCGAGCCTTGGGACAAGAAACCCGAAAACGTACAGACAGCGCATCTCGCAAAACCAACCCACGAAGAAGAATTCCAGAGCAGGGCGCTGCAGGAGCAGCAGCTGCGTGTGGAGAGAACGTAGGGGAGGATCACAGGCAGAAGGGTTCGAAGGGGTTACAGCGGTGGTGGAGTCAGGAGAGGTTCCCAGATTTTAAGCTACTGGAGGCAAGAAAGGGATCTACAACACAGATGCCGATGTACGGGTCCTTAGGAAAACTTCAAGGCAAGGACCCACTGAAAGAAGGAACGCTGGAAAAGACAAAAAGCCTCGATTCTTCTTTTGCTCAGAGCGTCATGATGGGTGGGCATTCCTCGCTACCCAGACCGAAGAAACAGAGCACTCTCAGAAGGGCGTTTTCCCACTTATCCCCCAGACGTTGGACGGGAAGCACGGACACCCTCCGCGCAAAAGCGGCGTCGGCAACAGCAAAGGCAAGAGCAGCAAAAGCAGCAGCAGCCGCTTCTGAAGGAAAAGACATCAGCGTAAAGGGCGCAGGGATGAAGCAAGAGACGGAGGAGACTCTCGAGGGTGGGGAGACTGGTGAAACGAAAGGCACGAAAAAGAAAAAGAGCCATGTGAAAGTATCGAAATCCAGAAAATCGGATCAAGCAGGCACACTACGCTGAGATAAAATTCGTTTGATGAGCAGCAGCACCGTCAATAATGGCGCCAGCAACAACAGGTCGAGACCCAAGTTTGTCGTTGTGCGACGGTGTATTTGGTTTAGAGCACAGTCATCAGTCCTCGTGGTATAAGGACGGTAAAAATATGCTTCAACGGGCAGGACTAGATCCCAGGTAGCTAGCTTTATATGCGTGTTTGAAGAGAAAAGCCGACGACGTGGCCAGCTGACACCGCAGGTTCTGCTGGCTTCATTTTGTTTTGGCACTTAGTAGATTCTTTCTGCTGCACTCTTCTTGGGTGCAGCAGCATCAGCAGTTGGAGTAGCGGCATCAGCAGCCGCAGCAGCAACTGGATTCAAGAAGTTCGATGTATGAAGGTTCTTTGCATTTGCGTTGTGGGATCTTAAAACAGGGAATCATAGGGGTTCAGCCGCAAGTTTGATCTTTGCCCGTAGGGACCTTCGTTTTTTCCCTCTAGTCTGCCTATGCCACCAGGATTGTGCATGGGCCTTGTGGCTGTGTCTTTGTATTCGTTCCCGGGTGCTCGTGCACACTCTAGAAGGGCCGAGAGCAGCTGAGGACTTGTGGGAAAACACAGCATACTTCAGGAGAAATGCTTGCTTTGCTGCGTCTTGTAGAGTGTGAAAATCAGCAAGCCCTATATACAACACAAAATATGAGGTTAGGTGTGTGCGCTGCGTGTTGATGTGCGACGACCCTGCGGCCATGCACGCAAGTTCGTGTTTGCCAGCTGCCACCTGGTTGCCCCAGTGCTTGTCAATTCATAAGGTGTCTGAAAATAGCTAGAGCGGGGCATTTTGTGCCTCAGGATGATTTCCGCGCATCCCGTGTTGGGAGAAGGCCTGAAGCGCCTCGAGCAACACGTGAATGCTGGATAGCCGTCGGACCCAGCCGGGGATCGCAACAGAGCGCAAAGGAAGTCATGCAGTGAAGGCACTATGTAGGTGAAAACAGCAGTTAAAGTGTATTGTAGATATTGAGTGGCATGTGGCTGCATCCGCGGGCTGTAAGAGAGAGGAACCACAGGGAGCCAATATTTGCTCTAAAATGGCACCGACGGATATCGACACCCACGCCAGCAAATGTAGGAATGCGGGTGCAAGTATTGTATTGCATAGATATCGCAGTTGCTGCACCTCGACATGACGGTGGTCTAAAGTGTGCTCTGGCTTGTTTGTTTTTGTTGGAATGGAACAACATTCACTTGCTCTGGTGGCAGATGCTTGTCCAATCAAAATTCTGTGTCCCGTTCCAGATCTTTCCGCTGGACTCTTACATAGGCGCCCCGCTTTCTGTACGCCGCTTCCTTTTCGGTGTGCTGTTATATGCGGCAACTACTGTTGCGTGCTTTAGAGTTGCAGACAGACATATTTGCCCACTTTTTCTCATCGCTATAATTTTTGCAATTCACTTATTCTCTTTACGGCCATCGGACTTCCCCCAACATAGTCTTCCCTCGGCAACACTAACAGCAAATAGTGCCCTCCACGATGAAGATCCAGCTAGCTAACTAAGCAGCTTGTTAAGGTGTGTTTGGACAAATGAGCCCAGGGCGTAGCGAGCCACCACAGCAACTGCCTCCACTATCGTTGTAGCTAGCAGAAGCCCCTCACTGCACATCCCTACGTAGCATCAGCACCGGCAGCGGCTCTTCCTATTGCGATTTCTTATTGCTTGTGGAACGGACTAGAGCAATGGATGCAGGTCCTGCATCTGATATTTGTTTACGTGGAACTCCCAGAACCCCAAAAGCTGCCAGAAACCGAGAAGTTCTAGTTACATCAGTCCAGCAAAACATCACAGACGTCCACAAACAGTAGTAAAAGCCAAACTTCGAGGATAGAATAAACGAAAGTGGGTTCACGTGTCGCAACGAATGCTGCTGATGCACCTGGCCATCGCGAATCGAAGGGGCGTGGTTCTGCAGGGAACTTAGTTTCCTACACTCTACTAAGAGCAATAAGCTTTGCGTCGATTGTTTATATGGTGAAATGCATAAAAAGCGTTCCTCCCCCGGCCTGGTTCCCATGTATTTAAGTGCCGAGGTCCGAGCCGTTCACTGGGGTGTTGCCCTTATTAAAGATACTGCAATGTGTCCTTGATAATCACACTGAAGCATTTATACATTCTTAAGCATACACGCCCCAGATAACCCCGGAACCAACTCTACAGGAAGCCCAACCGCCCGTCTAGACGTTCCATTGTTCAATAACCAACGTAACCACTTGCTAGTCCCAACACACGTCAAAACGCACGGGAATTGCACTCTTCGCCGGGTAAGAAAGACATACATGTGTAAAACGATGAATACAAATACTATAAAAGTGCTGAAAGTGAGCCATTCGAAGGTGGAAGCGTTCGACCGAATGACTAGAGCGCAACTGTTAACAGACAGAGAGACGTGCACCAGTTCTTTGACAGCCTAACAGTCTCAAAAACAGCGGCACGCCACAAATACCTCTGTATCTGGACACTTGACAATATGAAAAACAATTATGATAAAAGCTTAGTGAGTACAACGTTTAGTCCGCCTCAACTCGACAGGAACGAGGAGCCAACCCACTGGACAGTTGCTAATGTAGAGTAAGTGAAAGACAACAACACGGTGAATGCGAGGAAGGATCCAAACAAGCCCATGATTAAAATTAATTTTGAATTACATGTAATGCAACATTTAATATTAATCATGAACTGCAAAATCTGCCCTTTATGTGTGCCCAGTCGAACAGCGGGCTGTGCAGCGTGGGGAAGCATAATGCTGGTAGGCATTCCCGCGAGCGGCAGTCTCGCGTGCACCTTCAGCGTATTGCCTGGCAATCATAACAACTTTTTAAGTATTACTTACGATAGGAATCTAGTACTTTCTAACTTTATTTTGTTTTTGACTTGTTTAGAAGGCATACCCTAGGATATTAAGATGGTGCGTTCCATTGCTATCGCTGCAGGAGCAGCGTATCTGACCATGTTCGTTGCGGAGGGCTCTAATGCTCCCGAGATTCCTCACCAAGGAGTTTCTTCCATTCCGAGTCAAGGAGATGGAGTTTCAAATACAGAACAGCAACCTTCCCAACAGTCACCTACCGAAACAGCATCTACCGAAGCCCGCCCTTCTTCGCCGGTTGGGCTTTTAACATCGCTGCTTCGTCTCGCGAGCTCCGTGATTGCGGCGACCCGATCCAGGAAGCAAGCTGTTGGAGATTCCCAAGTTAGTGATGGGATCAATAGAACAGGGGAGCCATCATTTGGAGAATCGTCAAGGGATTCTGCAGATGTAGTTGAAGCCGCTCTAAAAGCAAATGTCATCCTCCCACCAGCACGTGGGCCTGGTGTTCTGGGTAAAGAGGAGGTGGAAACAAGAATCAGATATATGGATAAGGTGCTTCAATTTATAGAAGAGTGTGAGAAATCAGGTCGTAATGTTGATAGCACCGGCCAATCTCTTGGTCATCGACTGCGCCTGGCGTACGACTGCGTCAGGTACTACGACAGACCTGAATTCGACAACAGTGTTACTTTCCTACAGCTCACCGACTTCTTATCTACTTTAGACCAGGTGAAGGATGCCATTAAGCGTCACGGGGGCACCGACGAATCTCCAGACGAAGCTGCAAAAGTGGTAGACGCCGCTTTAAGGGCAAATGTTGTCCTCCCACCAGCACGCGATCGTGGTGTTCTGGGCCCAAAGGGAGTGGCAACAAGGATCCAGTGGATGCAGAAGGTGCTTCAGTATATCAAAGAGTGTGAGGAGTCAGGTCATAATGTTGATAGCACCGGCCAAACGCTTGGCCATCGACTCCGCCTGGTGGGCTACACCCGCGAGTACTACGGAAATCCTAAATTCGACGACAATGTTGATCCACAACAGGTCTTGAAGTACAAGGATCTATTACGAGAGACGGTGGATGTTCTTAAGCGTCATTTTAACTAGTGGGCTAACACTTGCATACATACATCCTGTCCTACTGCTAAGTTGATGGTCGAAAATGCGTGTTCTTGACGTTGATTATAGTGTGGACTCTTGACGTTCATTATTGCTGTCGACTTTTCTCTACCTTTCCGAGTAGAGGTCGCACCAGATAGGTTGTTATAGTATAGTATAGGCACAGTAACTGTATTTGTAGGACAAGGGAGAAGGGCTTTATTCGATCCCTGGCGTGTTAGATTTGTGTGGTTTTAGAGGGAGGCCCGGTCGGAACAAGATGATAGGGAGTAGTAGTTACCTAAACTAACACATGAAGGGGATGCAGGCTGGGCGAAGCCACGGCACGTAGCAGAAGCCGCTGCCAAGCTACTAGATGCAGTCAATTGAGTGCACAGCACAGGGCAATTGAATTGAGTGCACAGGTCAGCGGGGTATGCAAGAGTGTTTTAGCCCAGAAGTGGAGGGTAAATAGAGAATGTAGTATTCTCTGCACCAGTGATGCGGGCAGAGAATCTGCACCCACCCACACGCACGTCCCTGAATTTGTATTTTTATTGCATGTATAGTGGGCACAGTGCATAGAGTAATACGCACGTGTATGGCGGGAAAAATTCTCTTCGCCTCCCAACTTTCTTTCTGACTGCCGTTGGATGACAATCTGACGATTTTATTGCAAGCAATTTGAAAAACCAATTTTTTATTATTTTTCAATTCCCTCTCCGGGAGGCGAGTATGCATGCTTGCATACTTAGAATGCAGCCGAATAATCCCTGTGCCTTACCGCAAACATAATCTACACGGAATTGCGGTCGGCAAGAAGACAGAAGACAGAGGCTCACAGATCACAGGAGGTAGATGTAAGAGAACAGTCACCGCATCTTCTTAAGTGGCCTCTGCATCTGAGGAATGGATGCTAAGCCACGACAACGCTCGTGATTATGTGACAAGCAACAAAGAGTTCAGGTATACTGTTATATTCTTTGCATTATCTTTAGCTTATATGCCAGTAATTGGGCATGCTTGGTGCCTTGAAGTACATTCAGCTCCCAGTTTGTGCTGGCAGTTTGTTGAAACTTCCTGCACCCTTTGGCGGCAATCACGGTAGAAGGTGCCCTCTGCTCTAGGAAGAGTTCTATAATTCTGGGAGCTCCCAGTGGATATAGTAGAGACACGAAAATATTCCAGACGTTTCGTGTTGCTAACCCTGCACTTAAGCAATAGGCACCTATATATTGAGGGTAGTGTATTGTCACATCTATGTTTATATGTTGAGTAAAAGCGCGGCAGGACAGTTTTTTCTTGTTCAGTGTCTGGCGAGCACTATGGGTGCTTGTGAGGTGTGTACGGAGGAGGTTCGGTTCAGTGCATGATTTGTAGGTGCATTTTGGCATGTTGTACGCTAGACTCTGTTCAGTGGCATGTTGCTGTAACACGTGAGCGGTCCTATCTCTGCACCAGAGCATTAGCTTGAACAAGAAAAGTAGCATATTCCTTTGTGCCTCTGCATTATGTGCTTGAAGGTGTCGTCAGAGGCTTGCGGTCCAGTGCTCAACGAACCAGCAAGATAGTGTAGCAGTTGATGCGTTTCTAATTGCTTTGTGTATGTTCGTGAACGTCCTGCTGTAGGCTTTTGGTAATTTTTGCTACAATTTGTGGCACCAGGAGCGAGCTCACTTAGTGGCGCACCTCCGGATAATTTTGGATTAGGACGAGGGTAAGGTGCGTCATTTTTCGGCACGCTGAAATTTGGCTTTCATTACACTCTCTAAAAGGTGTGCTCGCTACTCTGTGGCTTCCGATGACCTAGAGACCACTAAGATGGGCCTGGAAGGCTCTCTGCAAATATGCCAACGGGCATGCTGGGTTCACTTCATTTGAATACCCCAGACAGCACCAGCACACGTTGCTGAGACCTGTGCTTTGAATTGTGCGCTTCGAACATAAAGGATCTTTGTCCAAGGCGTACTTCGTCTTGAGTCGGCAAGCTCTAGGCAACCTTGGATTTGCGGCAGCCATGGGTTGCGGCAGCCATGGGCTGGGCTGGCCTTGCTTAATTGAAATCATGCTGCGACATGTCTTCATGTCGAGTGGTGCGTCATGCGTGAGGCTGCGGCTTAGTGTATATATATGATATTTGTCAGAGTAAAGTGTGCTTGCCAACTGCTTCAAAATCGCAAATGCATTAAGCGCCACTAACACTAGTGGCTGAACGGCCGATGTACTTCGTTGAAGGATATTAGCTGTTTGGATCCTAGGCGGGCTCATTTTGCACATTGGTGGTATGCCTGATCTCATGTCATTGTATTATGACTATTCGAAGCGGGTGATCCTATGCGGGCTCAATATGCACATTTGTGGCATGCCTGATTTTCTCATGCCATTGTATTATGACTGTTCAAAGCTGGCGCTTACTTCCGCTGGCGTATGAACGTTAGGTTTCAAATACCCCTGGCACGACGAGTATGCGGAATTTTAGCAGTACGGTGTACAATACGCCTTATGTCCGTCATCGATTATAGAGAAAGATTGTAGGTTGCTCTACAAGCTGCGTTTTGTCCAGGGTCAAACCAAGGCTGGCATGTTTGCTGCTGCTTGTGCCCCTTACTGTCGCCTCTGCTGCTGCCGGTGTTTCCCCAAGTATCGTTTAGTTACAGGCATTAGGTATGGACGCAGGATATTGATTGAGTAAAATTTACTGTCGTCAATCGCAGTTCTGCATCGCCTGGGTAGGCGGGCTCGGCTTTTGCGGTAAGTCATTGGTGCGGGGGCGGGGTGGTCGTCATTGAACGCTACGTTCCCACCCTTCAAATTGGCTAAGCAGAGCTGATACTGCTGTAGAGAAACAATGTCAACTTCCTGTCGCTATTTGAGGGTGGTAATATAAGCGCGAGTTCGCATATTAAAAACTGCCCGACATTGTGTTGTTGGGCCCATTGTACGTGGCTATAGGACGGCAGATTGTATTTGATACATCGGAGCTGCAGTGGTTGCAGGCTACGCAAATGCAGCCATGAGCACATCGCGAGAGTCAAGCCCTCTACATTCCTTGCCGTTTGGTTCACCTGTTCATGAGTAAACGGAGCATGGCCGATGACAGCATGAACACACTGTTCTGGTTGCAGTATGCTGTATGGCATCACAGGAAGAGACTTTGCTGCGTACTATGGGAAATGCCATGTAGCCATATAGCAAAACGAGAAAAAGAAAGCGCACCCCCTACCTGCGCAGGGAAAACTGAGCGATTCGTAGCTAATGCATTATTGTTTCTATTGGTACCGTTGGGCATACAGTGGCGGTGCCGGAAGATGCTCATTGCAGGACAAAGTTGTGCGAAGTGACTTTGCAAAGATACTCGGCTGCACTTCTGTTAATGTACAATAGTGTGCCTCAATACTGCCCGATACTTAAAACCAGGAAGTTGATACTCAACCAGAAATATCAGGAGGCTCAGAGGCATCTCAGCCGTTGCGTGGTTAGGCTCCCCTTGGGTAAAATGACTGCGGAGCTGTCATGTGTCGTGCTTCTGGTGCATTGCTCTTCATGCATACTCTGTTCCCGTCGAGATGCTGATCTTGGTTTGGCAGTTCTTTCTTTTTAATTTGCTTCTGTTGTGCCGTGCTGAGTCCGGTTGTAGTTTCTTTCCCCCGTGTACAGTGAGTGAGTTCCCTGCCTGCTTGGTTTGAGCTGCAAATGGGGCACATTCATATCCGCAAGGGCAATCCAATCGCCAGCTCCAGAGTTAAGTGGCAGGCTTCGACTGCACTGCCAGGTTGGCACGAGACCATGGAACTTTGCAAGGCCCATGGAGCTTAAACCCCAACCGCAATAATCAGGGGCCGTGAATTCAACGGTAAATAAGCAAGGCACAGAATTGCTTGCCCACTGTTGTTTCCGGACTGTTCCTGGAGAAATGTCACCACTGGAAAGGCTTTGCTAGAGAAGTGGGGGACGACTATTCATCACAGCGGCAGGAGCAGCATCGTTTCGCCACCAGTGAGTAACGATTAAATATCGACGAAAAAATGCGCAAGCCACAGCAGGAACGCACGCAAGGACGTATATTATAAAGTTCACATCAGAAAATGCCTGAGAGGTTCCGCTGCGGAAGCATGCAACAGCAAACATGCAAATGCTCACACGCCGCTGCCGGCGACGAGTGGCTGTTCCTGCTTATGCCGTGTTGAAGTGCATCAACAATGGGATTCCCAAGTCGTTCCCAGCCGACGACCGGTTTCCTAACCTAACAAATACGAAAGTATAGAAAATATTAAACCACAAAAGCACACCCATCCCGTGAGTGAAAGGCAACTCCGCATATCCGGAAGCCCCCAGAGGCCACAGCGGATTCTAAGGTAGCGTATCTCACTTTCTTAGGTGACCCTTTAAGGCACACGACGCAGGAGAGTTTCCTTTTGAAGTCCTCGACGAAGAAGAACAATAAAAGTAGTGCGCGAATTCCTTTGCTTACGAGAGGGAAGCAACTTGAAAATTGAACCCGTTTGTTATCAAGCCGGAGAGCACACAAATTAGTCACGAAGAATTGTGCTTAACCTCCCGCGGTCCCCCAAGTTTTGGGCCTCAAGTCATATGTGCCTGAACAATAGCTCCTATACCGCACATGGGGTCCTTCGGAGTGAGGGCGCCGGAGTCTCCCTTCCCGCGCGGTTGCTGGCGTAGACGCTAACCTCGCGCTACCTCGGCGGCAACGTAACCGTTCCTGCTGCCATCGCATTGGTTGCTTCTGGCCATGCGAAACGCAGTTGCTGCGGTCGCGATTTGGTCGGCCTGTGGACGTGGCACGCGTCGGGACAGAGGCAAGTTCGGCTGGGGAGGTCCCGCCTGAAGGCCCCCCCAGCGATCCCACAAATTCATCCAAGGGTGAAGAAGAAACTACAGCTTCTCTGTCCTGAGCTCTTGGCTCTAGGGCTGAAACAAACTTGTCCTCAGACGAAGGCTCTACTGGCATAGTCGCCTCCATGTCCATCTTTGTTAGCAGTCCTAGTGCGGCGGATTGGGACCCAAGATACGCCCCCTTGCACCGCAGGCTCTGCATGCAACATTCACTCATCGTAGGGAGGCGAGGTCACAGCACCAGTGCAGTGATTTCGAAAGTTGAAGCTCCGCATGCGAGTCTGCACTGATCAACCCCGAAGACGGCAGCAGGAGCAACGTAGCTTACTTCTATAGATGCTGCAAGGGAACGGGCCCACAAGGATACAGTGTTTTCCTCCGATGCGAATAGTAGGTAACAGTTGTCTTTTGCACTGGAGTAGATGAGCATGTCCTTTCCTTCGGTGTATACTTCGCCGTCTGTTGCAAGGAGGACTGTTTTCTGAACAAGCCGACATACAAGATATCATCTACCCCAATGTAATACTTTCCTATGTCCCTACTGTATGCTAAAAGCTTGGCAAATCCTCTTGCTGGATCCTCTGCAAGACCTACACACAAGCTTCCCTTCCGTGTCTGTCCGTGCGGTCTCTGCCCTATGCCTTTGTAACTCTTTCTACTCGCCCTTAAATAAACTGCCCCTCTGTGTTACATTTCTGAGTAGCGTGGAGTTTTACTCGAAGAGTTCTGCCATTGGGGTCCATGAGCAGCAGTCGTCCCGTATCCGTCAGCACACCAAGGCAGCGCTGCGGCTGCAACTGGCAATTCCTCTTGTGGCCCCTCCCGAACACCCCAAAAAACAGCCGCTCACAAAAACTCCTGTGTTCTGCGAAGGTGTCAGCGTACACTCACAGCATGCACTTAAGGCGAGCTATCTAACGAAATACTCCGGTGCAGTTTGCAGGCATATTCCTTTGCACTCACGAATCAGTGTACGGCGAGCACAGCATTCGGAGTTCCTACACACTGCAGGTGTGAAGATACTCATATGGCCCCAAAGCGTCTCCAATCAAGGCGCAGACGCGCGCAACCTCCCTTTCTCACCCCTCATTCGCAGGAGGACACCGTGGTACTGCAGCTTCTCCCCCTTCTGCAAACACTTTGCCACGGAGGCGACGGAAGGCCCTCTTCGACGCCATTGACTATCTCTGAAGTTTGCAGAGGTTAGCGCAGATGATTGCAAGGTCTCAGGTGGCGGCATGCTGCCCCCTGCAACAGCTGCGGCCAGCACAGAGCCTTTAACACCCGCATCGCTCCCATACCTAGCTGCTGCTCCCTGTAGTTTTCGAACGGAGCCATCACTGTCAACCTCTGAATAGTCTGCACTGGAGACAGGCCAAAGGCGCAAAGGAGGGCCCCAGCCGAGAACTGCATCCGTGACAGAGCGGCGACAGGCTCCACGGAGTTCTTCTGTGGACTCCGACTGTAAAGAGATAACCTCAGATTCCTCCCGCAAACCACTCACTGAATGTTCTTGGGTGCCTGCACCATCCGTGAAGCACCCGCTGGTCGTCCGCTTCCACTTGCGAGCGGCGTAGTGCGGCAAACGCCCTATCCTCTGTGCTACTGCTGCTGCTGCTTCGCCCTGAAGAGATGGGGATTGCGTCAGGGTCCCCTCCGCAGCGCATGCAGGTCTTGCTGCTGTCGGGGCAGACGCATACATGTGCAGCATCCGCTGCTGCGGACTTAAGCAGGGAAAACAGGCAACCTACAGAAGACGTGAGCTCAGCATCCAGTGCAGCAGCAGACACTGCCGCTGCTACTGCTGCTGTCACTGCAGCTGCTGCTGTATCCGTTTCGTCTCCACCAGATGAGGCAACCCCACAGCCTACAGCTGCAGCAGCTCCTGCTGTTCCACCAGCATTCCAGGTCCCCTGAAAAGCGAAGGCATACTGCATTACGTCTAGAGGCAGGGGATGATAGTGCAGGGCCATACAATCGACTCCGTTGAAAAACGGGTGTTCAAGCAACTCGCTCAAGTCCCTCGATCCAAGCCGTTCCTCCTCCTTCGGGCGGAGCAGGCGTCGTATGAGGTCTGCTGCAGCAGCAGGGAGCTGCTGAGGCAGAGGCAGTTCTTGCTCTCCACACACAGCTCTGGCAAGAGCTGGAGTCGAATGGCCGTTGAAAGGGGGTTCGCCCAGCAGCAACTCGTGCACCACACAGCCCAACGACCAGCAGTTCCGAAGCCGCAGCCGAACTGCTACTGCGCCGATTCCTCCCCTTCTGCGTCCAGAGAAACAAATAATTCTGGAGGAGCGTAGGCAGCTGTTCCCGCATAAGGATACTTCACAGCGCTCCCTTGCCAACTACAGAGAGACTCCAAATAGTCCCGTAAGCGGCCGGGCTCACTCTCGCACCTGTTTCTGCTGCTTCGGCTGTTGCTGGTGCTGCTGCTACTGCTGTTGTTACAGCTGCTGCTTGAGTAGAAAAACTCCGAAGACGAACCGGGCATCATTAGCCTCTCGGCCACCTGTACCTGTTGCGGGTACATCATTTGTGGGTGCTGCTGCACACGGTGCCAGTTTGTATCTCCGCCCCTATGCTGTTGCTGCTGTTGCTGTTGCTGCTGATGTTGTTTCTGCGGTTGCGGTTGCTGTTGCTGCTTCTGCTGACGTCGGTGTTGCTGCAGCGGCTGCTGCTGCTGTTGCTGCTGTTCCGCCTTGGCGAGACAGAGAGCGGAGTCGAAGTCCACGAGCGTGAGGTGGCCGTCGTGGTTGACAACAATATTTTCAGGTCGAATATCTCTAGCAGCAGCACTCCTCTTCCTCGCATAGCAGCGAGGGCAGCCGCAGCCTCCGCCGCCCAAAGTCTTGCAGCCCCTACAGACAAACTGAGGCCTGCGCAGCTGAGCCTCCGCAGCACGTCCCGCAGATTCGCTGCCCCCGCGTAGCGCAGCACGAAGTACAGGCTGTCTGCTGTCTGATATGTGCGCCGTAAGTGAGCAACACTCGGGTGCACGGAGCGACCTCCCCCACTCAATGCCACCAGCGCCTCCCCCTCCATCAGAACCTGACGCCGCAGCCGGTTGCGAGACCGTAGCAAATGCCTTGACACCTGAGACCCGCCCAGCAAACGCCCCAGCACAGAAACTTACGTACATACATACATACATTACACTACACTACATTACATTACATTGCAATTACATTACAATTACAACCACAATTACATCACAAATACATTACAATTACATTACAATTACATTGCAATTACATTACATTACATTACATACACATGCCTGCAGCAGCAGGCGCACCAGTAACACGAAAATAAAGCTACCGCAGTAAGGTTTTCGCTATTAGCAACAGCAGCCGCAGGGATTACACCGGTGCAACAGCAACAGCATTGTCTCTGCATCAAAAGGAGCAACAACAATTTTGGCCAGCGTACCACTTTGACAGCGACGCTGTCACCCGACGACCTTTCAGTGCAACGAAAGACGCGGCCAACGGCGCCTCTTCCCAACAGCGCAACGGGTACATATGGAGAAGAAGCATTGAAGTCTCCGCACGAAAATTCAAAAGGGGTCCAATGAAGGTTCCCCACCCTCTGTTCTAGCCTCGCTACTGGCCCGGCTCCCGTAACCCACCTAGAAGGGCAGCTCCGGGCATAATGCCATATACCCCCACATTTCCGGCACCTCCCCTGTACTACGTGAAGCCTCCTTGAGGGAGGGGCATTGTAAGGCCACGTGCCCCTTGCCCTTGCACTGGAAACAAGCATAATCCCTTGATACTACTCGCCTGTCTCGACGATTTCGTCCCTCACTATTTTGTTGCTCCCTATTGGACCGAGATCCAACACTACGTCCTACACTATCCAAATACTTCCTCATTTCTCTTTGACGATTCAATGCGTCTACAAGTGTCCGCAACTTATTAGCCGCCTCGACCCAATTCTTTAGTTTGATCCGGCCGTAATCTCTCATCATCTCTAGCATATGTACTGGCAGCTTAGCTAAAAATACATCAACTTCCTCATCCTTCGGATATATTTCTCCCTTTTCCAGTATTTCTGCAAATTCGGAAATATATTTTGCTGCACTTCCGTCCCATCGTAGTCTATCTATACGTGCAAATATTTCATCTCTTGGGCAGAATCTATCTATCATACGACGTCTAACAGCTTCCCAATTCTTCATATCTTCCCCTGTATCGTATAGGATACCAAACCAAACCACCATCTTAGTGCTGCTCCTTTCAAGTACATATGCATTTTGCTTACCTATTTTTCCTTATGTATTCCTGCCTCATTAAATGCAAATTGTGCATAGCGAAGCAACAACATCATACTCTTTCCATCCGAGGATATGACGCCTCCTGATGGTTATACCAGGAAGTCCGTAATGGACCTGTTACGCCGGTGCTCATTGTCCTCCCTACAGGGTGTGCTCCCTGTATCCGTACAATTACAAATTTTTTATGGCTCTTTAATTGTGCTGCAGGGGATTCCCATTGAACATTCCAACACTATAGAAGGATGGCGGCGAGGAGCTTACTGTGTAGGCGTGCGCAGCCGTCGTAATAAGCTGCCGTCGTAATAAGCTGCTAATAAGCCACTTCTACTACAATTCTAGCTATAAAACTCTAATAAATACAATTAACAACCATAATTACGACTAAGTTCCTTTTATTGTTAGGGAAAAAAAACTCATAATAATACAGTTGATGCCCGATCCCCGCCGAGTGCGACTTCGTCTCACAGCGGCAGCGCAGCGCGAAGTCCCAAGCTGGGTGCGAGTTGGTGAGCACTCTGCTCCAATTATACTGCTCTTCTATCTAAAAGTGTTCTAATTCCTTATATATTGCATAGTATTTATTGCTATACATGATAGGAGGCCTCTTGAGGGTACGCCTGAGCTCTATTGTAGCGTCTTCGCACTACAGTATAACCATGACTGTATCTCTCTAGTAGCTTATTGGTTGCATAGAGAATAAATAATAAATAATTTTATTATTAGGACATTATTAACTATATAAAGGAATTAATACTGCTACCGTAGAGATCACACCAGAGCCCATATAGTAGTGCCTGCGCACTACAGGTGTTGTATCCAAGGCATTTTTTGCTTGAATATGACCATAAAAATAATAAAACAATTACATTTAATTAGTATAAATACATACATTATATATACA